>VKKT01005781.1:134321-146104 GCA_008038995.1 Haliotis laevigata | reverse complement strand
TAACCATGTTCTGATACTGACAGTTTCCACATAACCTGTCATAACCATGTTCTGATACTGACAGTTTCCACATAACCTGACATAACCATGTTCTGATACTGACAGTTTCCACTTAATCTGCCAGACCCATGTTCTGTTACTGAAAGTTTCCACATAATCCATCAGACCCATGTTCTGTTACTGAAAGTTTTCACTTTATCTGCTAGACCCATGTTCTGTAACGGAAAGTTTCTACATAATGCACCAGACCCATGTTCTGTTACTGAAAGTTTCCACTTAATCTGCCAGGCCCACATTTGGCTGCTGAAAGTTTTCCCATAATCTGCCAGGCCCATTTGGCTGCTGAAAGTTTCCCCATAATCTGCCAGGCCCACATTTGGCTGCTCAAAGTTTCCCCATAATCTGCCAGGCCCACATTTGGCTGCTCAAAGTTTTCACATAATATGCTAGGTCCACATTTGGTTACTGAAAGTTTCCACATAATCTGCCAGGCCCACATTTGGCTGCTGAAAGTTTCCACATAATATGCCAGGACCACATTTGGTTCCTGAAAGTTTCCACATAATCTGCCAGGCCCGGATTTGGTTACTGAAAGTTTCCACATAATCTGCCAGGCCCACATTTGGTTACTGAAAGTTTCCACATTATCTGCCTGGCCCACATTTGGTTACTGAAAGTTTCCACATAATATGCCAGGACCACATTTGGTTACTGAAAGTTTCCACATTATCTGCCAGGACCACATTTGGTAACTGAAAGTTTCCACAAATTGATCTTTACTTTATCCCATCTTAGAAAGAATTAACAAGAAGAGTTACTGATGGCCCCACACATCCAACAAAGATGAATTCCACCTGTGTGAAGATTAGCTTACCACTCTCTCCATAAATCCTGCAAAACACCAGAAGGCATCCACTTCATTCTCCATGACAACCAGGATTGGGGAGAGGAGGTCACTCATGCCCTGGACATAGCCTGTAGGCAAACAAACAGCCACGGTCAGTTCCACACTTGTGTGTCAGACTTTCACTTCCGGTATGTATCAGGCATTGGTTCTACACGCACTTTGTGTTGTCAATACATAATGCTCAATGCAATAAGAGTAACATGACAGTTAAGATTCTACAAAACACACACACAACTACTGATTCCAAGACAAAATTCTTTGTCATACTGATATATATAAATTTACATCAGTGTGCAGTCACAAAATACATAGTCAGTGCAAGTGTAAATCATGAGAACAGGAACCAAGGACACATGATAACAACCGACTACAGACTACACCTGGCTACAGTTTGGGACTCACCTAGATCAAAGTTGTACATGCAGTAAGTCATGAGGATGTCATTGAGCACCTGCAAATTCTGATTGTTCTCGCCCACAAAGAACTTCTGTGTCCGGTCTGTTCTTGTGACATCCTTGTCTGGAACACAGAGCTCAGTCATCAACAGACTTCAAAACAACTAAGAAATGCTACTTCCACAACCCAACCTGGTTTCGTAACCAGGATACTTTTAAGATTAGGCCGAGTGGAATGCTCACCAATAAGACCTTTTCTTTCCCTCAGCAAGGCAAACCTGCGCTCCTGTTCCGAGCTGATGGTTTTCCACTGCAGCTTCATACGGAAATAGTCGTCTCTGTAACACCAAGCTTGAGAGCTGAGGACTTGTTATCTCTGTACTGTGCATGTCGCATATAGATTATTTACAGATCCACATTTCAACACTGTTGTGAGAGAATTAAAACATCCCCAGTTACAACATTAGTATACTTCTCCTGACACAATTTAGAGCAATTTCCTTCGTTATTTGATCCTTAACACAGGACCCATAATGTGTCTCTAGCCTTGAGTGTGCTATCCACAAGCTTACAGAGCAGAGTTGGTGAAACCACATTATCAATGGTTAGTTATGAAGGACCTGACTGACTCTAAATACAGACTGGAAGTATGCTGTTTGGTTTCATGTCCAAGTAAAAGCATGGTGCTGGGAAAGAGATAAACTGCATTGTCAGTTACTTAATTCTGTTACGTTATACTATCATTTTGTTTTCACAGAGTACCGGTATCCCTGATGTTGAAGTCACTGATATGTGAGACAGGAAAGGTAGGCCATGTCACTGTCCTTGGTTGTAGATCAAAAGCAGATTCAACTTACAATATCACCAACTTAACTGGCAGCATCAAAGACAAAACAGAAACGTGGGCCCACTTATTTTTAGCTCTACAGAGACTTGTGAGTGGGCCCACATTTTGAAAATTGAGTAAAACTATAAATTCTTAGCATTTAAAAGATCTGTTGACTGTAGTTATGCAAAGAATGAAGAGCAAGCTTACCAAAAATACTGTAGGCATTAAAGTTGACAGGAATGTCGGTCTGTTTTCAAAAACATTTTCTTCAGAGTACTGAGTACACATACATCCAAAATTACAAATGAAAATCCTTCAATCCTTCAATTACAAATGAAAGTCATCAATATCCCTCGCAATGGCAAAATATTCTTCATGAATGTGTCTACTAGTTATGATTAAGTCAAATGTCAAATCTATGTGCCAAATTTGGTGAAGAAATATTGAATGGTTTTAAAGTTCTGCTCCAGAAATGACGAATGTGCATGGACGGACAGATGGACGCAGAAAAAATAATCTCACTGTTTCAGTAAATCCTACAAGCCTGGCCTGTACAACTGGATGACAGAATTCCTATCTAATCTGCCTGTCAGTAAACACAAATACCATGGAACTAGGATACGAAACATTTTGTATTTGTATGGCAAGTCTATTTTGAATAACCTGAGTTGGTATAACAGAAAATTGATCGGCAAATAAATGCTAATGAAAAGCAGATCTACATAAAAACAGCATTATTTGTTCAAACAATTCTTAGATACAAAAACTATGTGTCCTTGGAAAGATTGAAAGACGTGATCAAGAGAGGCCAGACTGACAAAGTTTCAAGATGTTGATGCAGCACTCTTGGGAAAGTTCAAATTCCACAACAGAAACCTGATCATCAAAAAAGTGCTAGAGAAAAGCAAATCTACATGAAAACAGTAGGATATGCCTTAAACATGGCAATTACAAGTCTGTACAAATCATTAGTTTTAAATATACTGTCTATTTTTTAACACAACACACCTATCGTAACTGACTTTACAATCTCAATAATGCATATAGCATTCTCACACAACGCAAGGAACTTTGAACGACTGAAACATAATTTAGTCTTAAGAACCAAAAAGAAGACAAAGTAAAGTCATCAATATCCCCCGCAATGGCAAAATACTCTTCATGAATAGGTCTGCTAGTTATGATCATGTCAAATGTTTTGGAGTGTATATAGCAAAGTGGAAGGAGAGTATTGAAAGGTTTTACAGTTCTGCTCCAGAAAAGAACACTACCACCAAATTAAGTTGAAGTCAAACTTATTGCCATAGAAACACAAAGATATATTTTATTCAGAAATCCAAAACTACCAAAAGGCACCAGTTCACCACTAGACCTACCTATGTATGAAATGTAGTGAAGAATCAGTGAACGGTTTTTAAGTTCTGCTCCAGAAAAGAGCACTACCACCAATTTCAGTCAAAGTCAAAATTGCTGCCATGGAAACAGCAAAAATATTTTATTAAAAATTCCAGAACTACCAAAAAGCACCAGTACACTACAAGACCTATCTATGTGCCAAGTTTGGTGAAGAAACAGTGAATGTTTTTTTAAGTTCTGCTCCAGAAAAGAGCACTACCACCAATTTCAATTGAAGCCAAACTTGTTGCCATGGAAATATTTTATTCAGAAATCTAAAACTACCAAAAGGCTCCAGAACAACACCAGATCTATCTATGTGCCAAGTTTGGTGAATAAATATTGAACAGTTTTAAAGTTCTTCCCAAGAAAAGACAAATGTGCATGGAAGGACGGAGTCCATTTTAACACCCCCTGGAAAACGTGTTGCGGGGATAACTATTTGCTCTGTTGTGTGAACAACCTGTAACTCATTATAGAGTCTTCATATAATGGCCTTTGTGTGTTCTCATGATCTTGTAGTCTCTGTTCCAGATGAATGGCATTTGCAGGAGAAGCCTTTTGAGAAAGCCTCAACGCCTCTAAGTGCATAAGTTGTAGGTGTTTAAGTTGCAGAGATACAAAAACACAACAGTTGTCAAGGTAGTATATGTCCAGCCATATGATGTAATTCCTCAGTGCATGCACAAGTGTGCGAGTCATCAGATGTTGGAAGTTGTAATAAACACCAAATCATAAAAGACACTATGGTTGTTAAAGAAATATATCCTCAGCCTTAATGCATTGTCCTCCAGCTGAAGCTGATTCACAGAAGATGATGGCTCCAGAAAGTACATAAAAAAATATGAGGCGTTATTGTACATAGTGAATATTATCCTCAAAAGTATCAAAACTGCATCTGATGTCAAAGTATACAGAGTGAAACTCACAACCATGTGCTGCCATCTGCAAAGAAGGTGAAGTGTGGCCTCATCGGGAGGTAACTCTAGTCAATGACCTGGTCAAAAGCACTTGCAGGGAAGAGGCTCCCTTTGGGTTGTGTGTTATTAGTTTTCAAGAGATATCGAAATTGCTCTATGTTGTATCAAGATGAGAATAATTACTCATTGTGGTTAGTAAGAGTCAATGGGAATATCATGTTTTCAATAGTGTGTGTAGTAGGTTTCGGGTACCTGGCATGAATCCACAGTAGTGATAACCATAGTATACTTACACTCTCCGTTTGCGCTCATCTTGTCTCTGTTTGAAGGTTGCATCCCATCGATAGAAGCCCAGAAGGAACTTCCACACCTCTCCACGAAGAACTGGGTCGATTCCCTAGCATCATACAAACAACTGTAATAGAGGTTTTTCAGTTCCAATGACTTTAGTAGGACATGAATGTTTCCTATTTATTCATAATCAGTACCTTAGGAAAAAAAATGTGAACAAAAGAGCATAAATTTTAAACTGATTCTTGGAAAAGTGCACAAATTATTGGACTAAAACTCTTACCCCTCTGAAAATGATGTCCTTGACATGTTCTGGATCCTTGATGCGTCCCTCATCATCCATCTGAGCTGTCCACTGCTGCTGGTTCAAAGGGTCACCTCGTTTCACCTCGGGCCGTTTTGGCAGCTTGGTCTGAGAAATATCA
The DNA here is from genome assembly GCA_008038995.1 of Haliotis laevigata. NCBI lineage: Eukaryota > Metazoa > Mollusca > Gastropoda > Lepetellida > Haliotidae > Haliotis > Haliotis laevigata. The sequence goes on along the minus strand of VKKT01005781.1, from coordinate 140,942 downwards.
ACACTTATCACTAATGGCTTCATAGTAACTGGGGGTGGTGAGGTAGCCTAATGGAGACCCGGGTTTCGATTACCCACATGGGTACAAATGTGAAGCCCATTTCCGGTGTCTCCCGCTGTAATATTGCTTGAGTATTGCTAAAAGCGGCGTAAAACCATACTCACTCATAGTAACTGTTCTTAAATAACTGACATAAAGCTGAATCTCACTTTCCCATACTGTCTATCTCTAACCATTAATATTTCAGTTCCCAGTAGAGTTACATTATATTTTAGATTGTGGAGTAAGCAATTACCCTGACCTTTGTCACAACTTCAAATCCTGGCTCATCCTGGTGACTGATCTCCATTCCTGGAATGTCCTCCTGGAGCAGTTCTGCAACCTCCTCGCGTGGCCGTGTGATGGGGTTTTCCTGCTGCATCAGGGTGTCACGCAGGAAGTTGGTCACTTTCGAGAACCCCCCCATTGTTGTGGTGTATGGGTCTTTGATGAACTTCTGCCAACAGATAACTCTACAAGTCAGCACTAGCACAGAACAGAATCAAAACACTTCCAACTAACCCTCGAAACCGAAATGATGACTTTTCCATCAAAAATCATATATTGAAAATTTTAACTATAAATTGTATATTTATATCCTTATCTTATCTCACGGCTTGCACCCCTCTCTCTTGCTTTGACATTGAGTGGAACGACTGTAAACTTTTCCCCTGGCATCTCTTGTCCCAAGTGTACATCCTGCTGTTCTCGCTATGGACTACTACTTACCACGATTCATACAAGGCATGCAGCATGCTCCCCAGCAACCCACGTGACCACAGGTCACACATCATCTGTCATGGTAATCTGAGTAGTGGGGAGGTTGGGCAGGTGGCCATCGCATGAGATAAGATAAGCATATAAATATACAATTTATAGTTAAAATTTTCAAATTTTAAACTTATCTTATCTCATGGCTTGAACTTATCCCATGGTTGGACGGCAGGTTGCAGATTACCCTAAATCTCACCAGAAAGGACAGCTGAGCTGTATAATCCGGAACAACGGTAGATAGCGATGCACAAGGGAGGCCTGTTATGCATGCACACAACTCCTATACTTGTGATGGGTTCTCCTGTACAGCCTGGCTTACTAAGCATGACTCCTCCCTGAGAGATGGGTGCTCCCGAGCGATGTGGTGTTTAGCCACAACCTTCATTAAGATGAAAAGACGTAGCTTAGCCAGTGGGCCTCACGTTGCCAAGATTTCCAATGTACCTCAGTAATTACAGTTTTTCAACTGATAATCGGAACAGGCCCTGCTTTGAGACAACCCAACAGACACCATCACTTGGAGGGTGTAAGCGAAGTTGAATCGGAAACTCACAAGTTTTAACTTTCAGTTCCAAAGCAACATCAAATTGACCCTCGCACCTTTAGAAAAGCTTAGTCAAAGGATGAGTCTGGCACGTTAGGAGTCAGAACGAAATGAAATCCATTCGGGAAGGACTCACTTCACTGACGTAATTGCTCCATAGAGTAGAGATCAGTAAGCGAGAATGTCGTACACCTCTACACCATGACACACACTTTACTATTAAAACCACTAAGCCAAACTTGGTGGCGGTGTCTAGATGCCTTAGTATCAAACTAAGTGAAGTAATTCTAAAACACCTAATCAATGTGAACAAAAGAGAAACATAAAGTTCAGACTTTTATTCAATAAATACAGTAATACAGTACCCTTGAGTTTCTTCGTAGCATGCAAGTGTTGTAGAAACTCGGCAACGACCTGAGCAGAAGCGAAAGTAGGATACCGGATTCCTCTAGCCTTGCAATAAACCGAAAATCTCTTCCATTTGTTGTCATATAATGAACGAGTAGACGTCCTATGAACAGAAATAATAGCTGTAGCTAAACTACGAGAGTAGCCCTTACGAGAGATTTTCAATCTATACGTGAGGAGATAGGGTCCGAGGGGACCCATGATGAAGATCTGAGTGAGGGTGAAGAAGCAGATCGTCTCGATCAGGAACTGGTACCGGGTTTGGTTCTGCCAGACTTCTGAGGTCGATGAACTAAGTTCTTGGTGGCCAAAAAGGTGCCACCAAATGTAGAAGTGTCTACTTGGTGGTTCCCAACTTTGTACTACTTTGGGAAGTAGAGCTGGAGGGGGGAACACATACACATTTAGTACCTCCCATGAGATTGCCTGTGCGTCGAGGTCCCATGCTTGAGAGTCCGGAATCGGAGACACGGATCCTGGGAAACTGTTGTAAGGGCCAGTTGAAGCTGGCCTCTGTAAGTCAGGGCTTGCGCTGACGTTAGGACACCTAATAGCTCCTGCAATAGGCGAAGAGTCCTTGCCTGAGACAGTGCTGGTGGGACACAACGCTGGATTTTTGCCCATCTGTCTTGGGGCACAAAAAGGATTCCCCGACGGGTGTTGAACACCACCCAGATAAATTGAAGCTTCTGAGTCGGTATTAACTCCGACTTGTGGAATTCAACAGCCACCCTAACTGGTGAAGCAGCTTAAGATTGGATAAGATAAGACAATTTCTTTCTTATCCCCAAGGGAAATTTGTTTTGCATCATATGCAGTTCTCCAGTTTTTCTTTCATAAGGCAGCCATATTTAACATTGCAAGTGATAATCATAAAACTATTGTTTAAAATAATCAGGATATAACTACATCAATTTAGTACACAAACATTGATATTGACTAGAATTTGGACAGTTGGAAGACAAGTTACTCATTGAGTTTGTTGTAAATACATCTAATACAGTTGGAACAAATGAGTAGCAAACCCTGTTTGTTTTAAAAGCCAGCATACATGGCCTGCGTCCAGAGGGTAATGATGAATATTCTGAATAAATTATGTGAGTAGGATCACTTAAAATTTTGTTTGCCTTTTTGGAAATTTGCTGCTCATAACAACAGCTGATACTCTCGATAGGAAGCCCATTAAAATGTAGATGCAGTGCTTACGATTTTTGAGAGTTTGCTTTTATTCTGGACAGACAGGTTGGCAAACTTGCTGGCGAACTGTAGATGTTGTAGTAGAATGGCTGAATCCTAGTGAGACTGGATGCAGTCATCTATGTAACTCACAAAAATTATTCCCTGACGATGCAGGAAACTTGTTATCAGCTTGGTAATACAAGTGAAAAGCCACGAGGCCGTGGAAATTCCAAATGGCAGGACCTGCCACTTGTAATGGCTCCCATTGAACACGAAGCGAAGGTACTTCCGGTGCTCTGGATGTATCGGAACGTGAAGGTAGGCGTCCTGAAGATCAAAGCTGATGAGGAAGTCTCCCTTCTTCATGATGAAGTGTAGAAGGTTGATCGACACCCTCCTGAAGTGAGGAGGTGGACTAACGCATTGGGGTTGTTGGCCTGAAGTTGACCTCTGTAAGTGAAAGCTTGAGCTCAGGTGAGGAGGCCTAACAACTATTGGCTCTGACAAAGGGATATCTCCTGAGATAGGAATGTTCAATTAGTCCACCTACCATGACAGTACTAACGGAGTGCTGAATGTAGTAGGTTTGGCACATGGAGATTGTCAGACAATCAACAGAAACGTTCACATTGTAAACGGAGTAATGGAACTTGTACGATCGGCAATCTCAGGGCTTGTTTCACACAACTCTCGCAAGCCTAAGATCTGGTAACTTTTCTTGTAGCATTCGTACTCCCTATGGTACAGTATAGGAGGTATGAATGCTACAAGAAAAGTTACGAGATCTTAGGCTTACGAGAGCTTTGTGAAACAGGGCTCTGAAACATTTGGTTCATCAGATGGAGTGATATAGGTAGTAGAACATAGTTGCAGTGACCTCTGAACTGAGTGCTTGGGCTAAGTAGAAACCCGAGTAACACTAGCCAAAGTCGAAGCGTTCTCGGGCGTTTCTGTCAGACACCCTCGGTAAGCAATCTCATTGTGGCTGATGAGTCCCGACGCAATCCCTCTTACCAGGAATGGCACTGTTCATCACTACTGGCAATTAAAGGCTGGAATTGATATCCGACTCGTGGGACGAAGACGAGTCTGTCAGAGCACTTCATAGCCACTCTAATCATCAAAAGTCTCCAGTAAACAAACAGTAGTCTGCCATTTGCAAATGTTACCCAGGATGCAACAGTGACAAAAATCCGGACAACACAGTGTTTGGTTAACCGGGCAAGTGACAACCCATAAAATCCGGGCTAAGGGATGCTAGATACATGACAAGACATCACTTCTGGTACCATGTGCAGAAACTTGACCCATCTGTCCAGAAGCTCGCTGATTATTTAAACGGAAGGGTGAACAGGATGATAAACCAAGCCATGATTATACCCAGCGATACACCAGAACACTGTTAGTAGTCTGTAGTAACAGGACTCAGTGAAGCATCGTAAAATATTCCTGGATAGCAAGATAATCTAGTAATGCACAAACGGGTGGTTGTAGAGCTAATAGTTGCGCCGAAGGGTAGATTCGTTGGACCGAATCATTCATCAAACATGAAGATCGAATGGTAGATTAAATCTGGAATGAGATGGATGGATTATTGGAGATCTGGGATAGTCAGAAAGCCAAGGGCCGAGCATAATCTAGATGACAGCACTACTAACATCAAATATGAATCGATTCGGCATCTTGAATCGGTTTGATTACAGGGTCCGGATCAGCTGTTGTGAATCAAATTGGTGATAAGATCCATCTCGAACAGGTGAAATGGTTTGGTCGTGTGAATCGATTCAGCGTTTCGAACGGGATTGGTGTTGTGAATCGGTTTGGTTAGGTGAACTGGTTCAGCGTTGTGAATCGATTCAGTCTTGTGAACGGGTTCAGTGAATTGATTCGATTCGGCCTGGAGGACTGGTTCGGCGTGGTGAATCGGTTTGGTGATCAATCGATTCATTGTGGCAACGTATAGGATACGAAGTCAGCGAGTGCAGACCAACTGATACTTGGGAAAAAAGAACCAGTCAATACAACAGGGTCAATACGCTCCACAGAACCGGGCGGGTGAGGGGAGCGAGAGCGAGAATGATACCCAGAACGGCTAGGTGACAAGGTTCTATAAGGATCCAAACGGTAAGGCAAAGTAGAGAGTTGATACGAAAACAGTACAAATTGATGAACCAGTTCGGTGTAGCATTCCCGTAGTGGTTCGAACCGCAAAATTATCCGATAAACCAGTTCGGAGATGGGGTTCAGTAAAGATGGATAAACTAGTTCGAAGTAACTCGGTTCAAGCCATAGAACCGGTAGGTATGGTGAATTAGATCAACCAGACGAACTAGAACAGCAATGATAAACAGATGGATTGGTTCGAGGAGATACAGTTCCGTAGGGTGAACCAGTCTGGCCAAACAAACTAGTTCGGTGATGTGATTCGGACGAACGAAAGGAGCAATTGGGGGCTGAAGAATCAGTTCGGTGATGTTGTGGCGAACCAGTACGACATGCCAAAACAGTTCGGTGATGATAGGCGGATGAGTTTGGCAAACCATGGCGGGAAGCAGGACAATCTGACTAACCAGTTCGCTGGCGTTGTTTAGTTTGGTTGTCCCCTCACTACAACCCAAAAGGCCCCAGGGGAGGGGGACGAGTGAGTACCCAACAATTTCCTCAAATCGGAAGAATTGGACGAGGCAGAAATAAAATCCTCCCCCTCCGAGTGAGGAGATTTCAATGGCCTTGGAGTCAAAGTAGTACGCTGTAAACAAGGTTTCTTAACAGAAGAAGGACTCAATTCTGAAGATATCTAGCACAGTCTGCTAGACAACGAGAACACACACAATGGTATGCTTTAAAATCCTCTTCAGACAGGCGGGAACATTTATTACAACGATTGTCAGCCTCATACAAACCAAGACAGTCAACGGTGAGTGTCAAAATTGGAGAAAGTCTTTTACATTGTGCGCAAAACTTGCGGTTGTGTTTATCTTCAGGTTTCCCCATAATGGAAAATTCAATGAAGGGAACTGAGTGTTCACAATTACGTCCACCCAGGGATGCGACAAAAAAGAGAATGATGTTAGTAGTGGTCACGTGGGTTGCTGGGGAGCGTGCTGCATGCCTCATATGAATCGTGGTAAATAGTCCATAGTGAGAGCAGCAGGATATACATGGGTGATGGGACAAGAGAGGCCAAGGGAAAAGTTTGCAGTCGTTCCACTCAGTGTCGAGGCAAGAAAACTGAATATCCAGGGACTAATTGTTGTATTGGTTCATGAATGATGACTAACTTGTTGAAATCTGGAAGAGATGCTAATCTATCAAATAATCAGGCTAAGTACTACATAAGTATCAACAGGTGAAGATATGAGTTAGAATTTAACTTCAGCAACCCATGCTTGTCAAAAGAGGCAGGTAGTCAGACTCACCAACCATGATGTCTATCATCATTGCATTGTGTGGCCCACATTGATCATTTACAGACAGCTGTTACATAGCTGGCTTACTGCTGGGTTAAACAACAAACATTCCTATTCACACAAAAGCCTATGGCTATAAAAGCATGATCATAAAGTATTGCCAACATGACCATTATATCTTTGGAAACCAACCTGTGAAGGTCCTGGTTAGAATATTGATCTTCAGTAACCCATGCTTGTCGTAAGAGGCAACTAACGGGATCGGGT
>VKKT01005781.1:51362-63401 GCA_008038995.1 Haliotis laevigata | reverse complement strand
AATGACACATGACCTACGGCAGAGATCGTCCTCACGAGAAGTTGTGGTGCTGTATTCTAAAGCTAATAGTGCTGTAAAACATACTCACTCACTAGAGAACCTGTGTACAAGTTTTGGAACAATATATTTTCGTTTTTGTTGCATATGTAAAATGGGGAATGCATTGACCATTATATTGTTCTTATCATTTGTTCACAGCCCAGCATTCACATATTCTAAGATACTAAAGAAGCACTTCTAATTCAGTAAACCACATACAATTATTCATTGCACATTTCTATTTGGGATGAATAATGGTGAATAATTTGTCTTGTCTTTTACTTGTCCAAATTCTATTCAATATCAATGTTTGTGTACTAAATTGATGTATTTATATCCTGATTATTTCATRATTACCAATTGCAATGTTATGTATGGCTGCTTTATGAATGAAAAACCGGAGAACGTATGATGCAAAACAAATTTCCCTTGGGACAATAAAGAATTATCTTATCTTATCTTAATTGTTGATGAATATTTCTTCCCTGTAAGGTAAATGATCAAAAGTGAAACAGTCATGTTTACCAAGTACTGTTAAGGGGTGGTAGTTGTTCCTTAGAGATAACTGGTTGATAGTAAATGGTGAGTACCACTTGAGTGAAATCCACCAGCAGTAATTAGGGTGAATCCATCATGATAGGTTCTAGGGACACAAGTTTACACAACTGATGATAGTGCCTTGGATAATTAGACCACCTATGCCCTGATGACAATGACAAGCTATTATAATAAGAACATGAAGCTGGAAATGGTAGAACATGGTGGAACATTTGCCTTATGAACTATAATGTCAAATTGGAGTAAACCACATCCATTTGTGCTCTTGGAATGAAGTGATACCTTGTCATGATCAATAGTCATGTAGTACAAAATCTTAAACATGATAAAGAACATAAATAACCTTTAACCATGCATTGATATTTGTTTAACACCAATATTTTTATACATATGTGAGACCCATGAAGATTCGGGTTAGAACTGATCTTCAGTAACCCATACTTGTCGTAAGAGGCGACTATCGGGGTCGGGTGGTCAGCCTCGCTGGCTTGATTGACACATGTCATCGTATTCCAAATGCGTAGATTGATGCTCATGCTGTTGATCATTGGATTGTCTGGTCCAGACTAATTATAATAGCTGGAATATTCCTGAGAGCGATGTAAAACTAAACTCACTGTCTTACTTAAACATATGTTCCAGAATTATACCCTTACATTTTGTCATTCTTATGAGATTCACAACTTGCTTCTATGCCACATCACATCACATGTATGTTTTATGGCACTAACATCTCAGCATCATTATATGATTGCATGTATTTCTGTCAGCACTAAGATGTATTTTGCAACACATACAGACAGTCCTACTCATCTGTCATTTATCACATTTTTGATACAATCAGTGTGTCCTATAATTCATTCACATTGTCACTGAAAAACATCCATTTTGTTGCAGGAATTTACCACCAAGGCATAGACACAATAAACGTCTTCTCTGCGTCTTCCATATTGCTTGAGTGATGCTTACTTGGTAGAACAAACTATTATTTGATGATATCGCTGGTAGAGCAGTTTTCACATATCTTCAGTGGATGAATAAATAAACAGTTACTGGGTGTGATTTGGTATATTTAGATCACCCCAAACGTTTACTTACTGTTTTAGCTCACTTGATGATGCTGAGTGACAGTAAAATGAGATAATGTCATGGCTTGCATGGTCATCATCTATCTATGGTCATGACATCTATCACCTCTGGCCACTAAATATGAAAAAAAAGGAAATATTTTTATATCATTGCAGATGAAAAAGCACCAATGAAATGCAGCTGTTGAATCAGTCATTTGTAATTGTGACTCCTGTCCCATGGTACTATTTTTCCATTAAAATATTCATGTGATTTATCATTTTGCATAGTTGTATTTATTGATTTGTTTTATCTGTTTTCTTCCAGGATTTCCTCTAACTTGGTATGTGGTTATCCAAGTCTAAGACGAGCTGTAACAAGGACACCAGCAACAAGCAGACTCCCCAAAGACCGGGAGTCAGTGGCAGCCAGCAGCATGACCTGTTTAACAAACGCAAGAGACGGAGATGGGAGGCCAGTGAAGAGAATCTTGACAACTGTCTCCCAGTGTCTGAAAAACCCACTACCGCTAAAAAGACAAAAGCCACCACAAGTGCTAGTCAGTATGAGGATGATGTGTCTGATGAGGAGTATGTCATCATTGACTTGTTCTCCTCTGATGAATCTGATAATAAAACTGTGTCACACAAACCATCCTCCCAGAAGAAAAAGACTCCAAATGACCCCAGGAATATTGCTGCAAATTCACAGGTGTCTCCAATCTACAACACCTCATCTATCTTCAAGAAATTCCAAAATCAAAATGAAACAAGAGGAACAAGTTCTTCAAGGCAAGATTTTGCTGATGAGCTGATGTTTACACAGGATGCAGGCAACACTGATTTACCTGAGATATCCTGGCCGAAGAGAAGGACTCACAGACAGTCTCAGATACACAGTTCCGCTTCTAGCCAGAGTCAGGCCAGTCAGTCACCCAGGAGGAACCAAAGTATGTCCCAGATCGTCAAGCGAGTCATCTCAGATATCCACAGTTCTAGTTCTGACTCAGAGGACATGTTGGGCGAAAAGTTGGTAACACTGAAGAGTCCTGCAAAGGAACAGTGTCCTGACTCTAAAAGTAATCCAAGTAATAAGAGTTCTGTTCAGGTTATGAAATCCTCAGGAGACACACTTACTTCCTTGAAACCAAGACCTAACAAGCTCTCTCTCAGCAAAAAGAAACCAAACATTTCATCTGACAGTTTTTCAGACTTTGTGATACTAGAAACCTCCAATACCGAATCTTCATCAGATGAAATACCCGCAAACAAGCAAAAGAATATTAATATTGCCAATTCCACAACCTCTGCCCAAGGTGGTGGTGTGTGTGAGAAAAACAATAATTTTGACTGTCAAATTGGTAAGCAGGAAAGGCCAAAAGATGTTGGAAATATGTCGCAGTCCAATTCAACATCAGTTTTCCCATCCAGACCAGTGACAAAGTCCAGTAAAAAGGAAGCGTCCTTCGTTATAGCAGATTCCTCTGCAGCGGATAGTGAGCTCCCTAAACAGAAGCCCATGTCTGGTACTATCAGTAGTACTGGTAGAAAGAAGGGTGAAGAAGCTAACAAATTGAGGACATCATCAATTGTCAGTAGTAGGAAGCCTAATATGAAGAGAGCCTGTGAAAGTTTTTCAGATGAAGACATATCATGCCACACTTCTGAATCGGAAGAAGAATACCGACAACCCGTCCTGCTGACGGCTCCCAGAAAGTCCAAGCCTGTTTTGTCTTCTTCGGATGAGGAGACACAGGAATACCAGTATGAGCAAGGTGAACACCAAACCAAAAAACCTACACTGGCCTCTTCCAGTTTGATTGTTTCTCAGACTGCCAAGGAGAAGCTGAAGAAGGTGGTGTCTGCTGCTGGCCAGATGGAGTGTAGAAGGAGCAGCACACAGGATGATGCCACACAAGAGTATCATGTCCAGGTTTCTTACAATAGGAATTTTGACGCTCAGACTGGTTCTCAGACTGGTTCTCAGACTGGTTTTCAGACTGGTTCTCAGACTGGTTCTCAGACTGGTTCTCAGACTGCAGCAAGTGTTAAACACGCAAGCGAAACAAAATCTACTCTTGGGGAGAAAACTGTCCCTGGATCCAAACCAATACATGATGAGATCGATGATGAACTGACCCAGCCCCCAGACACATTGTTTGACTCCCAAGGAGGTGATGGCAGTGATATAATGGTGATTGGTCTTGATGAGGACATAACACAACCAATGGAAGAGGATGATGAGGAACTGACCCAGGAACCATCACAGACTGCTTATGGGAATCCTCCTGAGCTGTCCCTGGTTGATGCAATGATGCCTCAGAAATTTGCTTCCAACATATCAGATATTGATCCTCCACTTCTGACTCAGCAGATCTCAAAGCCAAGAGCTACGTCCTGTGTTAAACCTTCCATGGTGGAGACTGAGAGTACCAGTACAACTTTTGCAGACTCAAAGGAAGGAGATAGAGTCTGTCTTAAGAAAATTGAAAGTAGATCTGGAGGTAGCACTGAAAGCAATAACAGTGAAAATTGTCTTTTGTTTAAGCCAGTGAATGATAGTAATCAGGAGGGAGAGAAAAGAAAAAATAGTGCTGATTTTGATATTTCAAAACATTCTGAAATCTTCAGATCAGGATTTCACAAAAAGTCTGCTGCAGCCTTCAAACAAGAACGGTCAGAGGACACAAAGAAAGAGTTCACTGATATACCAGATGATTTTGAAACTATTAAGGTGAAAAAGGAAGGCGTAAAGATTAAACAGGAGAAGGACCTTGAGTTTCCCTCCAAACTGCCATGTTACACACAGGAGGAAGATGTTATATTTGTTTATGATTCCAGTGATGACGAGGCCCTTATTGATCTCTCACAGACCAATGTCCGCTCAGACCACATCTCTGACACTGACAGCATGTTTGATGTGTTTGAGCACTCTGACACAGAGCTGTTTGATCTTGACTTTAGTGAGGATGATGATGTAACACTGGTTAACGATGCTAATTATGACAAATCCCTAGATGACATAGCTGAGGAAGAGAAGAACCCCTTTGATCATCTGGGAGAATCTGATGAATCTGATGAACAACTGACTCAAAGGACAACCACTTCTGGAAAAAAAGGAACATTCGACTTTGACAGTGTTTCTGATGATTCAAGTGAACAAGTTGATTTTCAGATTTCTTCAAAGCCCCAGAAGAGAACCAGCATTTATGAGATCAGCTCAGATTCAGAAAAAGAGGACCTATTCAGTCCTGAGCATAGGCCTTCTCATTCAATGTCTGTTGGCAAAGTACAGGAGGCAAAACAGATTGAGGACCTGTACTTTGCAGAAACACAAGTAGATAACGATGCAGAAGACAGTTATGAGATGCTTGAATGGGATGATGAACCTGCAGGTTTACATGTTGTACCAAACAACAAGCAGTCTGCCATTCAGCAATACCCTCTTACCAGTGATAACAGTGTGTTTAGTGCATTGACTGAAGTTGATGACTGTCTTGGTGAAAAGAATGACAGCAGTGTGAAACAGTTAGTGCCTGATTTAGATGACAAGAAAGAAATCCATAAGGAAAATGAAATTCAGGCTGGCAGCAGTACTGGAATACAGCATTCCAAGAAGGTGTCAAGAGGAAGAAGAGTGTCATTTGATATGAAGCAGGAACCTTCTGTACCAAAAACAGATGATTCATTTCTGTCTGATGAAGACCTCTACATGGCTGCAACACAAATGGATGCAAGCGTATCTGAAGCCATCAATTTGTCAAAAGCTGTGGTTAACTCAGTAACATGGAAGACAGAACTTTGCCAGGATCAACGTGTGTGCAGCCAAGAAAAGAAAAAGCGAAAGACTGCTTCAGTTAAGTCAGTTGTAATGTCATCTGCCCATGTAGAAATCAGGCCTTCAGTATTCAAAACTCCTAGTTCATCTAAGGTGGGGAAAAGTAGTATGGGTCATGAAAACGTATTTGATGTTGATACACAGGTTGATAGTCCTTGTCTGCCATCTGTGGGGCCGTCAAAGACTTCAACACCCAAACCTACTGATGTAAAATCCAAATTATCATTATTTTCCATGACCAAATTAAATTTTCAAAAGTTATACAGTGCACAAACACAGTCAATGTCCTCATCCATTTGCACAGACTCTACCACTCCCCGGAAAGCTGGGGCAAAGTCTGATACAGAATCTGATGATGATAATGATGATGATGCTTTGTACAGAGCTCTGGATGATCTAGACGAGACAAACCTGTCGTGTCTGAATACCACAGAACTCCCAGAGGAGGAGGTGCATGACAAGGACCGTGTAGAGGATGTATATGGAGCTGCTACACAAGTTCAGCCTGAATCTATGGGAAGGATAAGCCAACAGAGGGATGTGTTTGCTGCTGCCACCCAGGCTGATCCTGCATCACGACAGGCTTTAGAGAATCGGCACAGGCATATTGATGAGGAAGTTCCTCTTTGCATGGATGTTGATCCTTTCGATGTAATGACTCAAGTGGATGAACCTTACCGCTCAAACTCTCCACTTGTAGAATCTTGTGGAAAGGGAGCACTACCCAAACAGAGGAGAGAATCAGCAGAAACCAATTCTCCAAAGACTGCACAATCTGTAATGAAAAGAATAAAGTCCAAGCATAACCAAAGGAAGAGCATCATGGTTTGCACAGATAACAGTAAAGTGTCTAATAAACCTGAGACAAATAAACAAGAAGCAGTAAAGCAAAAATCAGAGGTGTCGCTTATCACTAAGTCTAATTTTTACAAGGCTACTCCACAAGTGAAGACCTCATGGTTGTCCAAAAGAGTCCCACCACGGAAAACAGTGCCACAAAAAACTGGCAGATTTAGCAAAAAGAAAAAACAGAAAAGTGAAGACGTTGGCTTCTCCCTGACACAGAAGATACAGGAAGCCAAGCAGCACCAAAAGGAGAGAACCCGTAAAACAGCTGTGGATCCTATGGTGCCTTCAGCCAAGATGAAGCCAGCAGGTTGGTTTGGCCTGATGCCTGGTGTTACATTTAGTCTGTGTATGTAACTGTGTTTGTCATTTATTTGTCATAACAATTAAACATTCTTTTTCAGAAGAAGTCCTCCTTGGGGTACATATAAGCATTAAAACTATAACAGTTGAAACTATATTTTAATAAAAATATTTACAAAACAAAAAACACGTTTTTGTCTTGTGAGACCACCCCTACAGGGCCCCTTAGGGCCCCCTACAGACAAGAGCAGGTAACTCTAGCCGTCAACCTCGCACCTCACTTTTCATGCTGTCTTTTCACAAAAGATGTGTGTGTGTGTTCATCGAAGTTTAGCTACTTCTACCTATGGAAATGAGTTGTAAAGAGTCACCTGCTGTATGTATGGTTCCATTTCTTCTCCACGGGCGCTAGATGGAATTTATAGGCTGAACTTAGGCTGAAATCATGCGTTTTCTATTGCTATTGCTTGTGTGATTATAGATGCGTACATATGTTTGCTGTACAACAGATACCATTACCTGGTTCTGTTTTTACAGTTTCCGCCTTGCATTTCTTGCGGCACTCTAAACTTACCGGCCCCAGATACTCACGAAGTTTGCCTTCGCTGTCTTGTGGAAGAGCATCACGATGATCATAGGTGTGAGAAATGTCAAGCTTTCTCCCCCAGGGCTATCAAGCGTCGGTCTGCCAACTTGTTGTTTTGCACAAAGACCCACCCTCCAAATCCTCTAAGGGCAAGAAGAGTTCTTCCTCTTCTGCTGTTAACGAGGTAGGGTGTGGGGGGTGTAAGCGGGCCAAGATGGTGGAAAAACACCGTTCTTCCCCTATCCCCTCTACATCTGCACAATCCGATTCTGCACCATTAACGTTAACAGATTTGTCCTCCATATTGCAGCAGCAGATGACTTCAGTTCGCTCACTTATCTCGGACGCGATGTCCGGTCTCCGGCAGGAGATCGGTATCCGTTCGGGAATTAGTGGCGCTCCGGGATCGTCTGCCGGAGGCACCCCTACCTCGGGCTTAGGCTCCGGGACGGGTTCTGCCTCCGGGGTAGTGCCTAATCCGAGCTTTGGCTCTGGGGACGGCCTCTCTGTTGGTGCAGTTGTGTCTGACCCGAGCCTCGGCTCCGGTACAGTCCAGCTCACTGGCCCTGATCCTTCGGGTCTCATACTGTTGGCAACCAGCACCCAAGCTGTGGGTACTCGAGTGCCGGCGCTTCCGGTTACCTCGGTGACCCACCAGTTTTCCGGGGAATCCTGTTACGGCAGGCACTTCCCTGGGTCCTCGGCGACTAGGTTCAGCCTTGAGCCTAGGGTCGGTGGAGCCAGTTGGGGTAAGGTAGCTTCTCGCTTGGCCTTTGCTCCATGTCGGGTCACCGAGACCCATTTACGCATTTTGCCTTCGCTTGTTAGTGAGGTTATTAATCCTCTCTTATCAGGTAGCCGGCCACGGTTTGATCTCCCGGAGCTCAACTGTCGCTACTTGATGGGAGAGGAGGCTCTGTTCGACCCTCTGGTGGTTGACGAGTGCATTTATGCCTTGGTTGCCCTGGGGGGGTCATCTGGCCACAGGCTTGCCTCTCTTTACCTCAAATAACCAGGTGTTGAAGTCGGTATATTGCTCATTTGAAGAGCAATACCGCAACGCTGTGCATCAGCTTAAGGTTACCGACCACTCAGCCTATCTCTCTGCCCTGCAGAGGAAGCTGGTGGACCATGGGGGCATGGACGACACAGCTTCCGGAGGTGCACTCACATTTGGCACCCGATGCCATACGGTCATGCGCGTAGGCTATGGCTGTCGGTCGCCAGGTATTCTCCGGCTACACAGCAGGCTCTGTTCTGTCCTTCAGGATGGGTTCGACCCTATTCCTGGGGGCTTTGACAGTAGTCAGGGAGGCTGCAGAGGCGGTTAGCCAGTTTAAGGACTCCAAGCCCTTACTCGAGCAACCCCTCACCTCTCGCGCCGGCCTTCTGTCCTTGCCAGTGCATATCCTTGCTCTTCGGGGAAGGAATTTCCTAAGTGGATTGCTCCAATTCAGGCATGCGAGGGCCAAGGTAAGGGATAGGGCAAGGCTGCTTCCCTTCAGCAGCCTTTTCGGAGGAAGGGGAAGTCGGCCCCGGCTTTTCCAGTAGTGGTCCCGGCACAAGCAGTTGTTACACTGCCGACCGCCAGGAGTGGGAGAAAGTCACATCAAATCCCTGGGTCCTGTCCATGCTCAGGGATGGCCATTTGCCGTAGTGGAAGCGAGGCCCTCCTCCTTTCTCCGGGTTTCGTTGCACTCCGGTGCTGACTTCTCAGGAGAAGGTGGGTATGCTCTGTGCCGAGGTTCAGTCATCATGGTTCCGACGGGCCAGGAAAATCTGGGGTTTTACTCCACATATTTCCTGGTTACCAAGGAGGACGGAGGGTTCAGACCCATTCTAAATCTAAAGGGTCTGAACGACATGATTGAGGTGCAGTCTTTCAAGATGGAGACACTGTGCTCAGTGATCTCGTCTGTAGAGGCTGGGAATTGGCTCACGTCAGTCGACCTCAACGACACATACTGAGTTCAGGAAATACCTTCGGTTTTCCTTCGACAGGAAGTGCTATCAGTTTCGTGTGCTCCCCTTCAGCATCTCCACGGCGCCAAGGGTGTTCACAAAACTCATGCTGGTGCCAGCTCAAGTCGCCAGGGAACAGGTCAACTTTTGTTACCCGGTACTGGACGACTGGCTTCTCAGAGCACTCGCCACCCACTTGTGTTGGGATTCCACACAGACAGTAATGGATACTCTCACCAAGTTGGGTTGGATTATCAACCCCAAGAAATCAGAACTGTTTCTGACTCAGGATCTGGTTTTCTTGGGAGCGAGATTCGAGACACAGCAGGGATTAGTCTCTCTGTCTCGGGACCGCATTGCCAAAGTCCAGAGGATTGTTTTACAATTCCATCAGTCCCCCAGGGCCTCAGCTCGAACATGGCTTCAGTTGCTAGGCAACATGGCGGCAAGGGTGGACATATTTTGGCGTGCGCGTCTGAGGATGCGACCGGTTCAGCAAGCATTAGCGCCGGATCCCGGATCCGAGAGCGATTGCCTCCGATGCTTTCCAGGTCGATTAGACAGACAGGGTTCTGTGGGCTTTCCCACCGATTCTCCAGGGTCCCCTATGGGATTTGTCCATCGTTTTAGATTGGATGTCCAGTCCCCTCTTTTACAGTCTGTCGGATTTGTCTCTCCAGCTTTTAAGTTGGAAAATGGCATTTTTAGTGGCGGTCACATCTGGTAGATGGGTCAGTGACATATATGCTATGTCATTGGATCCGGAACTTACCATTTTTCATAAGGATAAGGTAAGCAAATTCGCTTACCTGACTCCTACCACCCTAAGATCGCTAGCACATTTCATGTCACAGTGCCTATCGATCTTCCCACCTTTACGCTTCCTACTTCGTCTCGTAACATGAAACACTGAGTGCACGTGTTAGACGTACGCAAGACACTTAAAGCGTATATATAGAGAACGGCATCTCTCCGTAAGGAGAAACAGCTATTCTGCTGCTAAGGCAGGGAGAAGACTGGTAATCTGGCTACTACACAAACTTTATCAAGATGGATTGTGTCAGCAATTTGTATGGCTTACATACATAAAGGCTTATCTCACCCCAAGGACTTGAAGGCTCATTCGGTTCAAGCACTAGCCATCTCCAAGGCGTATGCTGCTGCTCTGCCCATTGAGGAGATCTGCTCAGCGGCTATTTGGAGCTGACCGAGTACGTTCATCCGTCATTACCAGCTGGACAAACACTCGCGTGAACGTGCTCAATTTGGCCAGACGGTTCTCCGCAGTGGACAGAGTAGCACCTCTCAAGCCGATTGAGCTTTCCAGATGATGTACTCTGTTTTACACTTGGTGTCGGGTTTCTTCCTTCGCCTTTTTTTATCGCTGACGGTATCTGGTGGTGGTTTTTATTCCCGCTCTACTTTGGTATATCGGTGCCTTACCTTTACTCTCCATTTTCACACGCTTGGCTAGCTGTGTGCTGTGGACAGTAGTTTGTTTTGGTGAGTTTCCCATATTTACACAACTCCAACCCTTAGGTTGGGTGGTGGGGTTTATTATATAGGCTTTGACAATCCGGGTCCTCGCCCTAGCCACGCCCCCTGCCTTGATTGACATCGGCGGTCAGGTGACTAGGTAAGTGTAATTTTCTATTTCCGTGCGGTTGTCGATTGTTCCTTCGATTGGATCACTTTGTCAGACAGAATACCACTCCCGGCTTCTTTGTGTTTGGGAGTCTGTCTTATGCTTATATTTACCCCAAGGAGGACTTCTGAAAAGAATTATACAAACTTGTAGAGGTTATGAATTTTTTGAAGAAAGTCCTATTTGGGGTACCGCCACCCGCGTCCCCTCATTCTGTCTGGTCCGTTCAGCATGAAAAGTGAGGTGCGAGTTTGACGGCTAGGGTTACCTGCTCTTGCCTGTAGGGGGCCCTGAGGAGCCCTGTAGGGGTGGTTTCACAAGACAAAAATGAGTTTTTGTTTGTAAATATTTTTATTAAAATATAGTTACAACTCTTGCAGGTTTTTAAAATGGACATTTTAATGCTTATATGTACCCCAAGGAGGACTTTCTTCAAAGAATTCATAACCTCTACAGGTTTGTATAAATTTTTATGAATACGTCCCTCAAACACTTGATTGCCTTTTTTTCCTGAAACTTGTTTCTGATCCACATATTAATTGAATAAGGTTAAAGGCCAAGATTTTGTGATGTCTCTCTTCCTTGAAAGTGCAGGAAATCGCATAAGTCGCTATTTTTTTCTATTTATGATGGTAGTTCTAATGGCACTAAATTCCTCCCTCTTGACACAAAAAAATTGTTCATCATGTGGGAAACGCATGTCCCCTTAGGATCCACATGCCGATTGCTGGAAATGAGTAGATACGCCATGCTTCTTTGTTTCTCATTGTCAGGCATGTCAACCTTTATCCCCAGTTGCTTTTGAGATGTACTGCACAGGCTGCATGGACTGCATTGGAGCTGTACAGTCTGCGAAACTGTTATCTTGATGCAATGGGCCCAAAGATGGAATCTTTGGACCATAATTCAGCCCATTATATGTTTGCAGACAAGCTGGCTGTTTGGCTGCAAATAATATTTTCAGACTCAATGCCTCCTTTACCAGATCAAAAGGACTTTTCACTTGAGTTTCAGTGGCCACAGGCTCCCCTATTTAACCCCCTGGCTGCCGAGTTTTTTTTCAGGCGCACATTTTCATACGGTTTGAAAAGTGAACGTTGTGCGAGAATTGCACTCGCGTGGTCCTGGATCTCCGTACGGCTATAAAATTACACAGAAATGTAAAATATTAAATTTCCTATCCGTTGGTATAAAT
>VKKT01005780.1:10200-24248 GCA_008038995.1 Haliotis laevigata | reverse complement strand
AGGAGTAACAGTTGTTAGCTCCGTGGATTTACACAGAACAATAATGTATGTTCTGAGAATGCTCTTTTGAAATCGGAAAGTTTAGACACTAAACCTTTTAGGCTCGGCACGTCGGAAGATTTAAACGATTTCTATGAATGTTAGTTTAACCCAGATTACTTGTCGTTAAGTGGTACTAGTAAAGCCTGAACTCGAGATCAGTTTTCACCAATTTTGATACACACAAATGTTCGGCCTGGAGAAATATTGGATTCAAATAATGCGTCATGTCTTTTTCCAGATCAATGTCCAAAATGGGAGTTTTCCCATCGAAATACTCAATTCCGATTTAATCCCTCGAATCCCGATTAAAATTGTTTCCTTTGTTGTTTGTTCTTAATACTGACGGGTAGAATCTTAATTAAACCTTCATCACTGTGCATCCCGTTACTCGGCAGTGCCATTTCAGGCCAAATCTTTTGATTGTCTTACAGATCGCCAGTGGTGTGTTCTGATTTATGTATAATATACATTGGAAGCATTACATATTGGCATGTCGTACTTATATAAAGTTACTCATAAGTTTATCGAGGCATTGTTATACGTTATACGACCCGTGAACGTTTGAAGCAACATCGACTGTGTCCCTAATAAAAGTAAGAGTTCAGAATTTCCTTTCGACATGGTATTGGGGTTGTGTGACGTGCAACGTTAAACTCAAGCTCGATTGTACAGATCCGTGGGTGCAACTGACAGGTCGTGATGCATCTTTTGTTTTCCTTTCGTTTAGTTATCTGTCCGTATGTAAGTACGCATCAACTACATAACACGCACTAACTCTATATATATACTGATTCATCTGTGTCAAATTAGACTTGAACCTATGTTATCATCAGTATCGTTGATCGTGATTTAAAATCTCTTCCCATGATAGAGTCGTAATTGTTCTGTTCTGATGGATATGGAAATGGTTTGGATCGCTTTTATAATTATTCAAAAATAGATTAAGTTGATTATTTGGAAATTTTCTGAATATGAATCGTGAGTATAATCATAAATTTTCTTTTTAGGTTGCCTTTGATATGAAATAGTTCTGTCATCTAGTGTCATGGTAAATTAGTGAGTGAGTGAGTATAGTTTTACGCCGCACTCAGCAATATTCCAGCTATATGGCGGCGGTCTGTAAATAATCGAACCAGACAATCCAGTGAGCAACAGCAAGAGCATCGATCTGAGCAATTGGGAACCGATGACATGTGTCAACCCATTCAGCGAGCCTGACCACCCGATCCCGTCAGTTGCCTCTTGCGACAAGCATGGGTTACTTACCCGGACATTCACGGGTCTCATGGTAAATATAAGTTAGAGTATGCATGTATATGGATGAGCTAATATTCACATCTGCCATATCTATAGGTTGATGAAAAAGCCATTATATGGACAATATATAATATATAATAAATGGTATTGTCTATTTTCAAATCTGAGGCTCGTGAACATTGCAATTCACTGTCTTTGAACACTCACGAATATTGAAATTCATAGTCTACGAACACACAGTTACTACGTGTCGTAACGTTACGAATGCTTTGTGGATCGGAACCCAGGTTGTTGTCAGGCAGCAATTCCACTTACAATCTGTAGCTCTGCGCTGCACAGATGTACTTATGGCTTAGGACCTCCATTTGTGTTCATATAAACGAATACTGTAGGACCAATGGGACACCCGTGAAGATCCGGGTTAGAAGTGGTCTTCAGCAACTCGTGCTTGTCGTAAGAGGCGACTAACGGGATCGGGTGGTCAGCTCGTTGACTTGGTTGACACATGTCATCGATATCCCGTTTGTGTTGATCGAAAACTTTCAAGTAAATAAAATCTTGAACTCACCGTTATGATGTGCAGAACGGACGTATCTTCAACGATTGTCACGGCGTCTGAAGGCTAATGTCCCTCCGTACTATCGGCACCATGGCACACTCATCAACACCTTCTGTTGAAACACCATGGCAATCTTCTGGCCAGACACACCAAAGTCCCGCTGGAATAGACACGAAAACAGTTTTCTTGAGAGAGGTAATTTAATTTATTTCATATTTGAACGACCTCACCTGATTTAATTATGTGCAATGTTTGTATGATTAAGCGATTCACGTCTATCACCCCGGATCGACTCGCCAACATCAGTACATTGCTTTAGGTCAGATTCTGAAATTCACAGTCAAACTTCATATGTGTCCGACCTACACGTCTGAGAGCCTGTTTTGGTTGAAGGATGAAAAAGATGGCAGGGATGTTTGAACATTATTAAAAACTGACAACTAGCTTGCACCCACGTCAAAGAGAGTGAGTATAATTTACGCCTCTTACAGCAATATTCTAGCAATATGTTTAACTGATCTACGTTCCCGCCCCCTTACCTTAACGTAGACAGTTAAAGTAGAAACCAACAAGAAATGTTTATTCGATAAAAAAATATTTTGGATCTGCTCACCAAAGTCATGTTTTCCAGCCTACAAACGTTTGATGACGTTTGTGGGTTTTAGTCACACCCAGTTTTCAATTGTGTATTTGATTTTGCCTAGTCCATTATATTAAGAATAATGAGTTTTAAAGAATGTACAAACTCAGATATCTGGACCTGTCTGTGGTTAATTGTTCCAAACTACTTTCATGATTAATCGATGTATACTCATTGGGAGCAACTGATACTATAGTTTCACACAAAACCACTTTCAGTCTTCTCTTGAGTGAGTGAGTGAGTTAATATTTATTGTCACATCGGCATTATTTCAGCCATGTTGTGACGAAGCAATTTATAATCATATCAAAGTTAAATAAAGTTAGAAATTAAAAGGCTGTTGACGATGAACAGTAAAACAACTAGTGTATCACAGATATTAACTTAAAACTGGTAATTAAATCTAAATAAACTAATAATGACAATTCAATATAAAAACAGGCTATTGATGTCTTCTCTTGACGCGGATAAACTTTTGCAGAACTGAAAATATGATAAGAGCTATTGAATCCATAAGTAACAAAAGCTGAATATTGCTTTTTGAACTAACATAAAGGCGACAAGAAAACACTGTACGGTTCCAGTTATATCGCTGGCATCGCGTTATGTGCAGTGTAGTTCGCTGCAAATGCAAAACGTTTTGTCATTATACTGCGTTGTTTATGCAAAGGACAGTGCTGTGTAATTTGTTTATTTTGGCTGGGAACTTTGCATTTGCTAATCCAGTGTAGAATAGAACCTTCCGTGTCACATAACATCAATCCCAGGAATCGTTAAGTTCTCTTTTGGAAAGTTTTGGAAATTTGACCACTGTTCCTGCTTGGATAATATTATTATATAATTTATTGAAGTTACCATTGCTATATAGTCATTGTAATTGTACTGTCACTGGATTGGTACTGCCACTCTATTTTCTCATGCCATTGTAATTCCCATACAGTAATTCGTTTTGATGTGTAAACCTAGTTAAGTTATAATACAGTTGCTAATTGTTCATTCCTTGCTTTTGCTGGTCATCGGCTAAATTTATTGTTACAATTTAATAATAAAATCGTACCGACATATTTTATTAATCACCACCCAGTTGCGATGATATCAGATGTCCTTGATCATATCCTGACCGACTTGAGGTACTCGTCATAAAACCTTGTAACGTATCTTGCATATTGGTACAATGTGTGAAGCCCCTTTCGGTTGTCCCCCGTCGTGATATTGCTGGAATATTCGTAAAAGAGGCGTAAAACTAAATTCTCTCACTCACTTGATGCATTATTGCTCCAACAGATGAACTTGTTCATGGTTATTCAGAGCATCATGGTATTGTTGGCGCGTATCGACTCGTAAACGATGCGTTCTTTATCGCGTATCGAAGCTTTCAAAGATGTTATTAATCCAAGACAAATGCCTTTCTAACAATTATTATTATTTCAAAATAAATTCATATCGAACAGCATGATGCATACATTAGTCCAAAACGGTATATGTATCAGTTCAGAACGGTTTTGACGAGTTCATCGGAATGTTACTTTTGCACAGCAGTGTACCGGATTTGATTAGCGATGGTTTAAAACATCTCTTGCAGCGACAGACATATAGAATTAGGAACAGGAAGTGATTAGGATCACTGCATCGTTGCACATTTATAGCACTGGACATTTGATACAGTATGGTGGATATAAATATCACGATTTTCCAACGTTTTACAAATACGTACAGCGTTGAACAAGCCCAGATCTTCGGGTAGAATTATCTTGAAATAACTCTCGCCACAATAGCAAGAAAACAGAGTAACCATTATCCCCCGCCATGGGGAACATTAGAATTGTGTCAGTGCAGTAGTGAAAAATACATGGAGAAATTAGGTTTAACCCGAGAAAAACTGGTTGTCATCATTCTCCTATCTCCTATCTGGAACTTTTTGTAAATACCATAATTGCCAGTAATAAAAAAGATGATTAACTTACTGCGAGGAACATGGTTGGTTCGGTTGCTACTGGCAAATGGTAATCCAAAACAGCAACTGACAATTGCATCATTGTGTTAATATGTCTCTGCAGGTTCATACAAAAAACAACATGTGTGGATGTATGATCTAGAAATGCACAGGACACACCAACCAATATACGTTACGTTCCTGTAATTTGAACAAGAAGTACTTGGTGAGTGCCATGGATACTTATGCAAAGTTTCACAACAAGGACATATATCTATCTATCTATCTATCTATCTATCTATTGAAATGATGTTATCTGTTGAAAAAAGGCCTGAAACCAAATTTACTGACACTTTGTGTAGGATGGCACGAGTCCTATGGAACACACCGATTCCACTTTCATTATTATCTCAATTTTAACACTAAATTCCCTTTTTTATGAAGGATTCGAACTACTAATGCAGATACGAGACGGCTTTATTGAATCCCACGAGCAAAGGAATTGTGCTGACAAAGCACACATTATTATAGAGCTTAGTAAATCCAATCTGTAAATAACATTTAGACAAATACGAGGCAGTAAGTCCGTTTCGTAAGTAAACTTTAGTCACTAAATTTGAAATATCTGAATTGGTGTGTGTTAGCTCACGCGTTGGTAATGAAAAGTGTAACTTGGAAGAAAGAAATCGGACACAGCTACCAACTAATGTCCAACACGGCTGATACTGATTCCGTCGGGATAGATAAGCAGGACTTTACACTAATTGAGTCTGCGTCGTTTCTAAACCCAAGCGATGCATTTAATTTGCCGCTCTTCACTGTTATACGTATTTCGCTAGTGCGCAGTGAGTGAAAGTCGGGAAAAGCGCCCGGTTGTCCTTGAAGGGACTGCGACCGAGACTTTCTGGAGAAGCTGGTGAAAGCAGCAACGTACCAAGAGTCAAGATCATTCAATACACAGCCAACTCGTTCCAACTCATCACGTTCAGTCACCAGGACCAGGGACCAAGAATAGTCCACAACTCATCAATTTGTTAAAAGGTGGTAGCACCAAATCCAGGCATTATACACTGTGGTGTCCCATAATTCAAACGCGCTCTAAGACACTCATTTGTTTCAGGAAACAAACTGAACACAAAGTAAATAACACGCAAAGCGTTTAATCAGGATGCATACCTATCAATATTTATAACATACTATATTAACTTTACTAACATATTACTAACAGCAGGATGTACGTTGTTATCGATATGATAATGAGGAAGAAAACAAAACGTATTTAGTTGTGTTTCCTCTGCTCTTTATAATTGTGGTGGGCCACTTGTGGTTGTAATGTTATGTTGTTTAACGAAGACATTACAGAACATTATTACTTGCTGTGTGGGTTCAGCCCCAAACACGTCACTATATTTCTTAAAATTCCCGCGGAGCCACCAAAGAGTTACTGCAGATTGTCTATTTCCAAAAGTAATTGATACATTGTATGGGGCTAGTTAGTTTAATGGCCCCGAGGGTCTTCACTGGCGTCTCATAGGGGGACAGACTATAACCCTTAACGCTTCCCCATTAATTATTGAATATATTATCTAATAATTAATGTAACATATCCACACCTTATATCTAACGACGGATACTTTAAATTGACTTTAAACAAATAATTAATGAAACCTACACATATATATATACACTACATCAGATCTCCGAACACATAATGCTCGCTATAGGGCAGTGATATACGTAACTCCATAAATCAGGGGCATGGGCCTGCCAGATTTTTTATATTTTGAACAGTAGACTAATCGAGTTATTAAGCTTTTTCTTGTGTCAGTTGAACAAACACGCAACATGAGCAGCCATGATCATATCTCTCAACAAGAAGAGCTTCCAACAGGTCGCAAACAGTTCATCTGGATCCCTTTCAGAGTGGGACAGGTGAAAAGCTCATGTGCAGGAGGCAACTTAGTGTGGGAAGAATTCGATAATCAAGAATTACAAATATATACTGGACAGGGGATAGATATCAAATCTTACGAAGACGATGCCTAAACTAACAAATACTTCAAGGGGACAGTGGAGCTTTGGCAAAACCTAAACACACGCGACAAAACCCCCTCCACAGTGAGGATACCGTACTCGGTGAGGTGCGTATCCTGCCCAACCGGTGGCACCCGCCATGATCAAATGCAAAGGCTAATCAACTGTACACCACGGGAATGAATGGGCGCATTGGGTGGTTTGGACAAATTGTCCCTTATGCATCAGAGCATGATATTTGTATAACGCTTTTCTAAGACATATCACGCTTTTTGAAAGCTTTCTGAAAAGAGCAAAAGCATGCTAGCATTGTTCGTGAAAAGTTGTGAAACACTAAAGGCTACAACTGCTAAAGGGAAAAATTATTGTTGGAAAGTTGAAGTTAACTTACTTGTCATACAGCCAAGCGGAGAACTTTGTGCCACAATAAATCAAGCTCAAAACTTGCAAATTAGCAGTATATACTGCTGTGAGACATATGTGAGGACAACTCGATGTCTTTGTAAAAGTATCTTGAGTAATAACAACATAGCTATAACGCCAAAAGGAGAGAAAAAAATCAATGGGCAAGTTAAAAAAATGAGTAAATTTGTGTTTCTGCCCAAAGTCCTGCAAGACCTACCATCTTACGACAGACTGTCACAGCCTGTTACACTCATTCAAACGGAAACAGTGCCGTTTCAACAGTCTGTTGTTATATGTTTGCCAAACGTTGTGCCCTGTATCTATCATGCAGACATACTTGTTGGCTGCTCATGGTGCAGAGTCATTGGAGACATTGTTTTAGTGTCCCCGCAAGCAGCACATGACGTATGCAACCTTCGTGACGAAACTTGAGGATTGTGTTGAGCAAGTGGCCTACCAGCACAATACTTCACGGGTCAGTCGCTTTTATGTGTGCCACATAATGCCCTTTGAAAACACGTGACCAATAATCAGCCAGATCACCCCGAAAGTAATAGTTTCTGAACAAAACTGAAACGTTAGAAATCATAACAACAATAACTCTGTCGACCGTCTGCATGTCGCTGGGAAGCTGATACGTCTGGTAATACATTGCCGATCACACTTTGGCTTGATCCTGTTCAAAGTATGCACAAGAATGCATTTAATCCTTCGGTCTAACGAGCATTCAGTTCCTCAGGAGCAAAAGGCGTTGACGTCTGTGATAATGATGTGCAAATGTGATGTTAAGTGAACCATATCGTGACTAAATCAAGTTTAATTAATTAAACGTTAACACCCCTCAACAAAGGGCAGGAAAATACTAGATTATTACAGACATAAATTTAAAACTAGAAATAAAGCTAAAACAGTTTAACTATAGAAGATGATACAATATAAGACCAGGCTGTAGATCGCCAACAACTGATGGTAGATCATCATACTAGGAACCGATGGGACTCAGAGTGCCTTTGCTAACTGCAAGGACCCTAGCTGGATTTACACCATCCCTTCAGTCACTGGCGATTGTAGGCAGATATAGCCACACATTAAAAACACATATATTCCACGACTAAAATGTGGTAAGTTTAAATTTACTTTCAATGTTTTGGGACTCACGTATACTCTCAGGAGGACAATAACTATACTATTATTTAACCCCCATTGAGGAATATACCACTGAATAAAGCAAAACACTTGTGCTGGCTCTTCTGCCAACTAAAATCAAACCGACGAAACATCGGAGAAGAAATAGCTACTTAATCTTCGACAAATATTAAGGGAAATTCATAGTTAAGTCTGTTAATGTGTTCAATGACGCCGATGACAGCTTTTCCTCTGCATTTAAGATCGACAGGATGACTGGCCTCTTAAAGATGGAGATAAATCCCATGCCGTTTATCACCGGCCTCTTCTGTGAGAAATGCTACCTGTGATCCATGTGGGCGAGTGGATGTTACGTCAAGCCAGAAAGCGTTGATCATAGTGTGTTAGAATAGGTAGAAGTACAATAAATATAGAAAAAGTTCAAAGTGTTGTTTATGTAGGCATTCGTCCACTAGTCAGAGAAGGACTATGCCAATGTATTTCAAGTTGAGGGTACTTATTAGGAAACAACACTGACTTTGTTAATTGCAGGCAATTAGGGGATGAGGATATGTCGTCGTTCGAGGATAGTGTGAACATTGATAGATCATCGTGTGGTAATATTATCAGCAGTGCTGGTCGTGTTCTGGTGAATGTGTGTGCTGCTCTTAATATGTCGATCCTAAACGGCCAGTATCGGCGACTTCACGTTCATTAATCAGAGTGGATCTAGTGCAATCGATTATATTATTCTGTCTAATAGTCTATTTCCATATTGTACACATTTTAAAGTTGTTTCACGTGTCGAGTCATGCCATCTACCGTTAGCGTGCTCATTTCATTCACGTGATCCTGTTACCGACGACAGAGCTGAAGGAGCACGTGCAACACATGTGACGGACCGCTATGTATGGGACATAGAGTATCTCAAACAGTTCAGGGAGTACTTGTTATTACCTGCAGTTGTTGGCATATTTGAGAAATGTACACTACTCGTTGAAGACATTGATGAAGTTGTCACCCAGTCTACTGAAGAGATATTTGAAGCAGCTGGTAGTATGAAACGCTATAAGAACACTGTGTGTATACTCCGAACCACGGTTTGATGCGGAATGTAGATCCATAGATCAGAAAGGAAACGACTTCTTAAAGTATTTCGTCGTCACAAAAATGATGTTGATTTATATAAATATATTAAAGCCCGGAATGCCTACACATCTCTACTTAG
This sequence comes from Haliotis laevigata, assembly GCA_008038995.1. Classification (NCBI taxonomy): domain Eukaryota; kingdom Metazoa; phylum Mollusca; class Gastropoda; order Lepetellida; family Haliotidae; genus Haliotis; species Haliotis laevigata. The sequence goes on along the minus strand of VKKT01005780.1, from coordinate 15,025 downwards.
AAATAAAAAAGCAAACAACCATATTTTGAACTCATCAGTAATAAAATTTCAACAAGTCTCCATGACAGTAACTCTTTCTGGTCTATATTTAAAGGGCTGTCCCATATTGCTAATACTCATGTTCCTAATATAACCATTGTTGAATGGGCTGATCATTTCATAAACCTGTTTCTATCAGAGGATGTGACTGCTGAAGAAGTCAATGTTAACGATGAAACTGACTCTGATAATTGTGATGATATGACACGCTTCATTTTAGACTCTCCTATTACACAAGACGAAATTTTAACCGCCATTGAAGGACTGAAGTGTGGCAAATCCTCAGGTACTGATTTATTAATTCCCGAATTTTCAAACATGCAACAGGCATTCTGGCACCATATCTTACAGCGTTTTTCAATGTCATGTTCAATTTGAAGGAAGCAAATGTAAGTCCCCATGGTCCCTAGTATGGTCATCTACCTTCAGTCGTTGGCGATCTATAGCCCGTTTTTATAGTGTGTTGGCCTCTATAGTTAAAATGTTTTAGATTTAATTACTAGTTTTACATTTATATCTTTGATATTCTAGTTGTTTTACTGTCCTTCGTTGACACAATTTTAGAATTTACTTTAAATTGTTTATATATTTAAAACTTGATTTAGTCACGATATGGCTGAAATACTGCCGATGTGACTTAAAATATTAACTCACTCACTCACTAGAGCTCTGCTTGGTGCTGGGTGACTTGTGTACACACGTCGACTAAGTTTATCCCTGGCATGCTCAATTGGGTTCAGGTCTGGCGAGCATGCTGGCTACTCTATCTGCTCTACATCGTGCTGCCTAAGGAATTCCCTGATCATCCTGGCCTTATGAGGAATAGCGTTATCGTCTTGCAGTAAAGAGGGTCGACCATAAAAGCCATGTATAGCTTGCAGGAAAGGTACTGTTATAGGAGCTAGATTCTTGTTCCGATAACGCTGACCGGTAAGATTACCGTGGACCACGTGCAGTGGAGTACGCCCAGTAGTAGTGATCCCTGCTCAAACCATGACCGACCCCTCGCAAAATCGGTTCAGCGAGGCCACAGTTGCATCTGTGATTCGCTTTCCATTGCGACGATACATCCTCTGCCGTCATGGAAGGACAAATTGAATCTGCTTTCATCCGTGAAGACCACAGAAGACCATTGTGGTTGATTCCAGCGCCTGCCTGTGACGTGGTGTTAGTAGTGGACGAACTGCAGGTCGCCTACAGCAGAGTCCGGCTCTCCCTAGACGTCTACGAACCGTGCTCCTGGATATCCTTACAATGTTAACATTGAAGTGTTCTGTCTGAAAATCTGTTGCATTCAGGAACGCAGTGTTCAGCATATTTGCCTATCACCAGGGACTGTTGTGACTCTGGGGCGACCTGGTCGACGTGCATATTCCGCTCAACCATTGGCTTGAAATCTCTGCCACAGTCTACCAATAGCTCTCTGACTCACATTAAAGTGGACAGCAATCTGTCGCTGGGTTTGACCAGATTCCAAAAGGCTTATAGCCTGGCCTTTTTCAGCAAGTGCCAAAAAACGTCTCATTTTAAACTGCGACTTCAAACAGGTACCTGAGCAGTGAACGACAATGAACAATCATCAATGCATGTCTACTGGCCTCCACTTTCCTTGAATAGAGGGACTTGCACGTGCAAATCATTGACATTAATTGGCAGATGGATGTCCATATTGACAATTTGAATGAAACATATGTCAATTCTAACGGAAAGTATCATCTTTACATTCTTTACGAAATAGAGTTACCAATAGCCCGACCATTCATTAATATCTGACCTTTCTTACAATTAGTGTCTGTGTAGTTTCTTCAATTGTATTCCTGATATACACCTTGAGCTCGTGTTGATGATATATCTTCAAATCCTGACATTCCTAATAATACCAGGCTGAATCAGAATATATAACGACACACATTTTATTGCGTGCCGACACGAGAGATCTTCTCAGTAAACGGTGTGGCTGCAGATACAAGCAAAGAAAGTTAGTCTACTTACCCTCGGTTGAAATTGGAGTCTTGGACAATGCCATTCTTTTGATTGCATCCCGGTTCCTGAATTTAATAAAGGTAACAATAAGACCTTATCTCGTTTTGAATTCAATGAACCCACCACCAACAAATATGTTGTTACTCAGATTTGGATTGATGGCCGAGAATCAAGTCACCGAAAGCAACATAGTCGAATTATGAAGCGCACGTAAAAGTCCGTTTTATATTTGAGTGCACAGATTTTGTGTCATTGGGTCCACACATGATTTCATAATGTTTCAGCCTTAGACCAACCAGTTTCTTATGTATGCTTCTGGTCTACTCTCACATTGAGACATATTTATGAAATGCATCTCAAACCGAAACATGAGTCTTATTAACCTATTCTGACAATGAGTGAGTGAGTGAGTAAATAGTTAACGTCACATCGGCAATATTTCAGCCATATCGTAACGAGAACATTTTACATTGAAATGGAATATGTGTATATTATAAAACCTGTCATCGAAGGACAGTAAAACAACTAGAATATCGCAATTAGATTTAAAACTAGTGTGGAAGGTTAAAACTAATAACACTATTAGGACAATACAAAGTAAAAAAAGGCTATAGATCATAGCTGGATTTACACCATCCCTTTAGCCGCTGGCGATTGTAGTCGAATTAAGCCATAAGTTAAAAGCACAGAAATACTACGTTCAAAAATGTGTTTTTTTTAACTGTTTAAAATATTTTGGGACTTACGTACCCTCTCAGGAGGACAATAATTTTACGGGACTTTAACCCCCTTTGAGGGTACAGCCACTAACAGTCAAAGTTAGTTGTATTTTATGATTGGTAGTTTAGATGACTATCGACAGAACATATTCAAAATTTTTAAATCAATTTCTTTTAAAAAAAACAATAATTAAATGAAAATTAACAGTATTTAAAGATCCTTAACTGTTTTCACAGTGAAGTTTTTATCCCTTATGCTGTTATTCAGACAATGACCTAATTTTCTCGTGTGAAACTGAACAGAGACACCACAAACTACTATGGTTACACTGAATTACAATTCCTTGTTTCATAAGAAAATGGTATTTACTTTAATAACATCGTATTTCTATATTTTATTGCGAGGTGTAGGCAACATGACCTTAACTAAGACGTCACAGACTGCCACTGTTTGATGAGGTCGTAAAATGATTCACAAGTCATCTGGCTCACTGGTTACACCCGATATGTGTTTTTTTCGCGTATTCATTGTACATTTGTAACGCATAATGTGATTGATATAATATCAAGTCTGTACCAGACCGCCAACCTTTTCTAGCGGCAGAGCCTCGTTTTGAGATTTCCACGATTTCCAGATTTCCGTTTTCAGAGCACGCTGTATGACAGAGCACGCTCCACGACGTGTTTGCAAAGATTAGAAGGAGCGTAGTGTTTGCAATATACAAGTGCTTAGATGTATCAAATAATACTGATTAATATTCATAAATCCAGTTGAATGAATTAGTCTCAAAATACTGGACTGGTTATTGTATTAASTTGCGCAATAGGACAGAACCCAGTCAGCAGGAAACGAGACTGTTGTGTAATCAATGTTTTGACTTGAACATTCCCATATCCAGGCTGTAGCCGGTGTGTGTTTCGGTCAGTGGGTGGAGCTGTGCTTACTGAGTTTTGCAGTATATACAGTCCCATACATTGTGCTGGCTTACTCATGTTGGCTATATGGTTGAAAATTGGGAAAAAAAAGGCAAGCGTAAGGACGACCCCTGACGAAGCCAGACCTCCGTGAGGTATTAACGATGTTTGTGACAAATCACTGCAACTATATAGTAATCAATTTTCTGAGATGTCTGTCACAAAATATTGAGTCTAAAAATCATGAAAGCACCAACATTCTTTAACAAGTACGGATGACTCTATGTATTATGTTCCTCAGTAAACACAATAAAGTCACATACTTGTGTAAAACGTTTACCGTCATTTACAATTTTGATATGAATACAGTCTAAAAATAATTCCGGAGCCTTATTGTGAGTGAGTGAGTTATTATTTAACGTCACATCGGCAATATTTCAGCCATATCGTGACGCGAACATATCCGGAGCCTTATAAGGTATATATTTTCGACTTAAGTATATACAATTAGTTTTAAATTATCAAAATTGAAATCCATTTGCTGAACAAATATTTCAGTGTAAAACTGTTAAGGATCTTTTTAGTAATGTCAATTATCATTTTATTATCGAATTTTAAAAATACATAGAACTGATAAATGAATTTTGATTTATATGTTTTGCAGATATTGCATTTTTAGTATTGGTGATTTAAATTAAAGAGTGAATTTGTGAGTGGCTGTACCTTCGAAGGGTGTTGACGTAGCATGAAATTATTGTCCTCCTGAGAGGGTACGTAAGTCCCCAAACATTTGAAGTAAATTTAAGTCTACCAGGTTTTTAATCGTAGTATTTTTTTGTCATTTTAATGTATGGCTAAACAACGGCTGAAGGGATGGTGTAAATCCAGCTAGATTCCATGCAGGTAGCAAAAGTAAAGTAAGTCCAAATGGACCCTAGTATGGTGATCTACATTCAGTTGTTGTTCATTTTTACAATGTATTGTCCAAAATATATAGTTGTCTACATTTTAAGTAAGTGAGTGAGTGAGTGAGTGAGTGAAGATTTAAAGTCACACCGGCAGTATTTCAGCCATATCGTGACTAAAACTAGTTCTAAATTCATAATGCATACTTATAACATATACAACCCTGTCAACGAAGGACAGTAAAACCACCAGATTATAACAGA
>VKKT01005778.1:37789-58278 GCA_008038995.1 Haliotis laevigata | reverse complement strand
GATGTTGCTGGAATATTGCTAAAAGCGACGTAAAACCAAACTCAGTCAGTCAGTCAGTCCTGTTTAAAATGGGGTCTATAAGCCACCAGCAACCAATGCTTTGTCACCTCTGAAACATAGGGACATATAAGCTTCCCGTCTACATCAAGACATCTGATATGTTTACGGTTTCTGTGACATTGCAGGAATATTGCTGATTGCAGCCTTTACATAATTACCACATTGAGGACAATGTTTGTCTTTTTCTGCTGTAACCATTTTAATCTGTGGACATGATGGCTCTTCAATATCTCTACCACTACCTCACAAGATAGACTGAATTTCTTCTCTGTTGAAAGCAATATATTTCCATTAGCTACAAACTTCTTTTATAAGCAAGCTTAGATGAGAGCACCCAATTGAGTGTCTGGTTTAGAATTTGTCCTCTGGTCGTGGTTTTGAGAAGAGAAGTGGATCTTGTCAGCTTCGCTCACTTCGTTGATGGCGTGTCATTGTACAGTGATTGATGCTCATGATATTAATCACTGGTGTATATTCATCATTATCATCAGGTTTTATCATACAGCTTGATGTTCTTACAGACAGACATCTTACATGCAGACGTATTCTTGAGGATATCTTTTCCTGTTTATATGTGGTAAAAGGTAGCACACAGCTGACTTTTTAGCTAACAGTTCCAAACACTTGCAGTGTGTAGCTATTTGTGTCCTAAATGAAAGTTCTAACAGAATACTTTCGTCAGTTTCAAACCTTTTCGGTTATTCAAATCTGGGATGGACTATTCTTAGAAAATTTTAATAAGTTTCTTGCGCATGTTAATATTGAATATAACAAGTTTAATGCATCAGAATTATGATAAAGGATTATGAGACATGTTTTGAGTGTGATGTTCCCTGGGATATAAGCTGGTTGGGTGGCCCATTGGTTAAGATGGTCACTTGTCTTGACAAAAACCCACGTTTGATTCACCACATGGTAGCAATATATGACATCTATATTTTGTGGTCCTTGAATATTGCTAAAGTGAAACACCATAAAGCCAGATATATTCATGCTTGATTTGCTTGCAGATAATACTTGGATGGCAATTTTCTGCTGATCCCCAGATTTCAGCCGATTATATTTCAAATTGATCAGTTCTGTGAATTGTCTCAATCCGTTGAGAAACCCTGATCCCACTATTCAATGACACAACATTAGGTTTTCAGCTGAAAATAGATTTTCCTGTTTGCTATCCCTGATAATAGGGAAAATATAATTTAAAAGATATCAGCCAATATTTAAGATATTGAGAAAGATATTTTCCGTTCTCATTCACAATTGATAATTTAGGAAACATTGATTGCTTGTGAAATCATTAATTGTCTTATAAATGTTAAATAATTGCTTTCAGTAGTCACAAAAGAGTTGAAACTGAAAACTGAACTGAAACACCACTTTGTGACATAGACTGTATGTTAGGTAGGCCTACTGTTTGTTAATATGCCAGTCTCTTTTCTGTCACTCTTGCTGTGTCATTGGTTGCTGGCTATTAGTGCTAGCTTGATAAATTGTGTGATGTTTTAATCAATTATTCAATATGGTGAGGAAAAACATCATCAATCAAATATAATCAGTAATTTTTTAATAATCATTCAATAGAGGGATACAGGCTGAATGTGGACTATTTGAAATGCACACAACTTTCCCAGTGCCATGCTGTTATGTTATATTGTGGAGTTTCATACTTTAACATTGAGCCGGTTGTGTTTGCAATAAGTTTATGAGACTAGTAAACATTATGACATATGGAGACTTATGTCTGGTTTCTGAGAATAAAAATGTTTTTCAGACAGAACAGTAGTTAAATTATAAGATTAAACAAAGAGGAGCCCAGAGAGTCTTTATATTCAGAAATGCTGAGGTTGCATTGCATTAACTTCGGCAATATTAGATTTCTTGTTCAGTGTTTCTGCTGGCATTTTTTACAGCTGGACATTGTGACTGGCTAGCATTTTTCAAATACTGGTCTTTTGTAAATTTTACCAGTCAAGTGATCACGCTTTTCATTGTGTGCGAGATCTTGCACCCTAACAACCAGTCAGAAATGTAGAGGGTATCGCAATGCGTCAATGCCGCTATTTTTAGCATGGGGTTTTCCAAAACTTCTATTTTTAATTTGACAACACCTAGATGTCATTGTGAAAATGTAATCTTTTTCAAGGAGAAATAAAATTGACACAGGTAATTAGAAAATTGGATACGTTGACCGACAACCTTTAAAATTACTGGACATTCTAACTTTGTACCGGTCAAAGTGTGGTATATACCAGATAACAAACATTGCTTGTTTCAGTGTCTGTATGACAGACTACATCTGAGTATTCTCTTTGTAATTCTTACATGATGTGGGTTAGCTATGGATATTAGTGCAAGAGTAGGGACAGTCTGGATAGTTCTTGGTTTGGTTAGCTTTCATAACAAGCTTGTCTTCAAGGAGCCATGGACTTAATATTAGTGTTGTCCATCCACGTCATTATGCTCTCTTGAACCACAATTGCTGCTTCAAGTTCAACAAAGATATGTTTGTAAGGATATTATATATATATGGAATAAAAAAATACCAAATAGCACAAGAACAAATTTAAATATGACTTCAGTATAAGTGCATTATTATGAAAATTGGCATGGATATGATACGATGATTTGAAATTAGCAAAAGGTAAGATCATAATCACAATTAATCACAAGATCTCGCACACAATCACAACTAAGGGTCATGGCTTAAAGTGCAGCAGCATTTAGAATTATGTCCCTTGGCTTGTCAGGAAGCTCTTTTCAAAGGTTTGAATGTGAGACAACCATTGCCTAGGTGAGCATTTCCAAAAATACCTATTACACTAAGTATTTTCCGAAAATGGTGCAACTTAAACAATGTTCAACATGTTCAAAGTGGTGTTAAATACAACTGTCTGTTTATGACAGGGAAATGAAAAGTGGAACTTTTAAAAGGGCCCTGCATAGAAAGAATATGAGGGTGACAGTTAAATATGTCCTCAGGTGCCATTTAACAGAATACTTTGATGACTTTCCATGTTTAGCACACTTGCGTCATTGAATGGAAAAAGCAACGTATAATGTATTGCTGATAGCAGAACATGTAAATAATGTTTTCCTTTGAACTGTATATATAAAGTATTTTTTGTTCACGTCAAAAATATCCTTTCATTGGATGAATTACAAAATGGCATGCAAAGTATCCAAGTGGGGATATTCATTGGATATGTGTGTTTGTTGGTTAATTCCAGATGTCTAGTACATATGACAGGTGACAGTGTAACTGTGTTCAAAATGAAAATGGAGGATACTTGACATAACTTTAATGTTATTTTCAGAAAAAACCTGGCCCCACATATAAGTATGAGCAAACCTCAGGGATCCAGGATCTCCTTAATATCAAACATAAATGTTTTTTGTTTCTAAAACTACAATAGATTCTTGATGAAGATACTACCCTTTATGATCAGGAACCTGTTTGACCAGTTGTTGGCAAATTTATAATAGAGGCATATCATTGAAACCATGATCCTATTCCTATAATGATTAAGAAACCTATAATCAATCTAAGTTACCAACTAAGGGAGATAATTGCCTCAAGGTTGAAACCACACTGTAGGTTTTCCTATGCCTTTTTCTTGTTTTGCACTCAAGGAACGGATGAAACATTTCTTTAAAACTTTCCAGTAGTATAACTCAATAAAGTAAAAGATAATTTAACCTGAATAACCTTCGGTTTTGATCATTTCATTATTTCAGAGACAAAGGCCAAGATCAAGAAACAGCGTGCTTGGATCCCTGTCCCAGAATGCCAAGCCATTTGTCCCCGCAGGGCCACCGGGTCCCCCAGGGCCTGGGGGGTTGGATCAAAACATGGCCAATGACTTTCAAGCGTTGAACCTGGCAGGAACCCCAGTTCCCCCAGGGAAGGTGCGTGGGTGCTTATATGTTCTTAAACCAATCATTAGTCCCCTTAGTAACCTTAGGTGATTTCTTGTTGCTTGCATCTTTTCTTTGAGTTGAATTTAGCATTATTTCAGGCTTGAAGAAGCAGGGAAGGCAGGATAGTTGGTGACTATGTAATGGATGATAAGACTGTAATGTATTATATATTGAAATGTTTAACATTAGAACTTATTTGGCACAGAAATTGTTTGGTTTAACAACTGTTGGTTTAAAAAAATTCATTTTTGGGGAAGTATTTTTGTATCTTATTTTTCCAATTATACTTTTTTGTGACCTTCTATAGTGTTCATTGAAGCTAATGTCTAAATATTTTCATTGTACTGTATTATAACTATCAATGGTATGAATGCACAATGCCATTTGGAAAGCAGTCAACATATGTAACATATGTTATATTTGGGATTACACTTTCTCAGTAAAGTAGACATTCTAGTACTTTGGGGGTTGACTCCACGATTCCAACCGATCCTCTAAGAGTCAGGTACCTAAACACAAGAGTCAGTGATCTAACCCACTCATGTGCTCATGGTGTTGCATTGTTCTTTCAAGCAGAACTTTACCCCCACTGTTCACAAAAAAGTGAAGCCATGAGATCATTAGTCAGCATGACATGTTCGGGCTCTGCGTGAACTACGCTGTTTGTGAAAAGGATAATGAATACTTTATTTTTCCTTTCTGTTGTAATTCAGGGTCACGATGCAAGGTCTTCAATGCCCTGTTGGTTTGATTAAATTACAGATCTGGTGTCTTTGCTGATTATGCATAAATTGTTGCTGCTGTTCACACCTAGTTTTGCACCTGGTTCACAATCAATTATTTACAGGCTGTTGTCATAGAGCTGGAATATTGCTGACTGGGGTATTTTGATATGTCTGGGTCAGCTTGGTATCAGATAGCTGATGTAACAACTTTAGTCTAATCATGCTAATGACAGTCACTAATCAGGTGTCCATTTTCATGGAGCTCGTGTTTAGTTGAGCATCATTTTGCTACAATTTTCATTGTGAAGAATGTACTTCACTTTACATGTTAGTGTTTGTATACATTGAAACCCTGTTGATTTAAATCATATGGATTAATATTTTTGGATTTTTTAATCAAATTTGGTGGAAAGTATTATTTTATTTTGATGTTCTTAGGAGGCTTTACTTGCTTGTAAGGAACAAGGGTGGCCCATTTGGGTAGAACGCATAGATTCACGGCAGTTTTGTCCATAGTGTATGTGCAAAACCTATGGTCTTTGGTGCAAATCATGGTTCACTTCAATTATGTTTGATGTTTGTCACTACCAAAGCTATGTGTGGATTGAAAAAAAGAGTTTGTTCAGTCCACTGGACTTTATAATTATGGGAATATCTGTACACAATATGGGGTGTGGGGTAGCTTAGTGGTTAAGGCGTCGCTCGTCTCGCGGAAGACTCGGAAGCGATACCCCACATGGGCACCATTTCTGGTGTCCCCCACAATGATATTGCTGGAATATTGCTAAAAGCAGCGTAAAACTTAACTCACTCACTGTACAAAATTTACATGAGTTAGAGATAGTCAGTGATGTGACAATCTTGAAATTACGCTGAAACTGTATCATCTCAATTATACATTCATCAGAGACAAAGCAAATGCGTGCTGTGGTCAGGCCCAGTGATGTGGTGGAGTGTCAACTCATCCTGATGGCAGGGATGATTGCTCATACCGTCAATCACTGGATTGTCTCGTCCAGACTCAATTATTTACAAGCTGCCATCATATATATACCTGGAATTTTATTGCCTGGTGCTTTAAGAAACAAATATTCAAACAACACACATGTATTAACCACAGTAATTGTCTCCAGTTTGTCAGGATCACATGGTATAATTGTTTACTGTTTGTCTCGAGAGGACATGATGGTCTATCTACAATGTCACAATGCTGCTTTGCCAGATGACAAACACAGTTTACATGAAGCCTTTGAGTCATGGCACTGTAACATTCTGGAGTTGGAAGATGAAAGCATGTTATTGATTTTCTGTCCCATTATCTCTGTTTAATGGGTAACGTAATTGAAATCAGTTGGGGGCTGATTAACTGACTAAAGAAAATTTAATGAGAAGAGGTATGATCACATGACAATCGTGATGCTCTATCAAAATATAGATCTTTTTAGCCCCCGCAACACGTTTTGCAGGGGTATTTAAATGGACTCTGTCTGCCCGTCCGTAAACATGAGTCTTGTCTGGAGCAGAACTCTAAAACCGTTCATTATTTCTTCACCAAACTTGGCAAATACATGGATCTGGTGGTGAACTGGTGCCTTTTGGTAGTTTTGGAATTCTGAATAAAATGGTTTTGGGCATTTCCATGGCAACAAGTTTGACAGCCTGAAATTGGTGGTAGTGCTCTATTCCGGAGCTGAACCCAAACTTGACACATACATAGATCTGGTGGTGTACTGGTGCCTTTTGGTAGCTTTGGATTTCTGAATAAAATATTTTGGGCATTTCCCTGGCAACAAGTTTGACAGCCTGAAATTGGTGGTAGTGCTCTATTCCGGAGCTGAACTCTAAAGCTGTTCACTATTTCTTCACCAAACTTGACACATACATAGATCTGGTGGTGTACTGGTGCCTTTTGGTAGCTTTGGATTTCTGAATAAAATAGTTTTGGCATTTCCCTGGCAACAAGTTTGACATAGACTGAAATTGGTAATAGTGCTCCTTTCTGGAGCAAAACTTTAAAAACCTTTCAATACTCTCCTTCCACTTTTCTATGTACACACCTAAATATTTGACATAATCATAACTTGTAGGGGGATATTGATGACTTTGTCTTCTTGTTTTACATTTGCTTCCCTGAGAAATGTCATGAAAGTGTTACAATATTGTTTTGTCCATAATGATAATTTCAAAATTACAATCCTTTTATTTGAACTAATTGACTCCGATATACCAACCCTTATGAAATTGGTTTGCACAGTAGATACGATTTTGTAATGAAAATTATGCTATAACCTTCATCCTTACCCAAATGATGATATTTGGCTCTTTTGTAAATAGATTATTTACATGATGGAATGTACAAGTAACACAAAGCATTCTACACTCAGGCTATCCTGACCAATAAGAGCAATGCTTTTAATTCACTTTCAATAAAAACATCCATTTGCTAAGTAATACCAAGTCTCTGAATAGTTGTTATTCTGTAACATTTTCAAGTAATTTTATTGATCAGTATATGCAAGTGTAGACTGACAACTAACTTTCCAAACTTGAAACAGCAATGTCCTGAGAAACAGTCACTTTGTGTCATATGTTGAATTTTATGATTGTTTGGAACTTCGACTGTGATTAATTAGCTCGTGCCAAAATGAACAAAATGTTGAAGCCAAACCCCACATCATGGTACTGTAAACACGTCTTATTTTCACATGAAAGTACACTTTTGACTCAACTGATTACTCTAAAACATTGATTACGCATCTCTAAGGGTGTCACAATTGAGAAAATAATATTGAATCGATTTTGTAACTTAAAAAAAAAATTGTGAAAAACTGTCCAAAGTTTTACAGTGTTCCGGTGAGATACAGTCAACAGGGATTTACAGGACGTGAATTCCTGCGTCCCATATGCATAAAAATAGACAATGGACGCAACAAAATTTATTAGCGCATCCACAGGGACTCAGAAAAAGTCAAAATACATTTTGTAAAAATTCCAATCAAGTGACAATAAGTTATCAGTGAGTTTGCTACTCGCTGGGTTATGGTAATATTTGCAATTCAATTACTGTAACAATGTGATGATCATGATAAACAATACAATAACAGTATTAATAATAATATATTAGTGTCTGGGACCCGGATTTTGTTGTCCAGGACCCCTGAAAATTAAGAGTATGAGTCCCAGGGACCCTCAAAAACAGGACTCGAGGTAGCATGAAAATCCTAGAAAAAACTATAACACACTGAAATTAATGGCCCCTTGGATTTTGTTATAAGTGTATAACTGTACTTCTGAACTGGAAAATTAATTACATTGTTATTTTGAGTTGATATCATATGAAATAAATGACGTTACAAGATGCCATGTCAAACTATATCTTCACATACACAGAACAAAAAGACACTGGGATCATGAATATTTTCTGAGCACACAATTTCATAAATACAGTCCCCAAAATATACTTGATAACTATGCTTGTCATAAGACGAAGAGGCAACTAATGGGATCAGGTGGTCAGGCTTACCGTCGTGTTTGACCCAATTGGGTAGATGGATACGTATGTTGTTGATCAGTGGATTGTCTGGTCCAGACACAATTATTTAAAGACCAACGTCATATATCTGGAATATTCCTGAGTGCGGCATTAAAGTAGTTGTTGCTTTCTAATTGTCAGTGTTCTTTAGTTTGTATATGTCCACTGTCATTTCTCTTTTGCCAGTGCTCATGCTGTTGATCACCTGATTATCTGGTCTAGGCTCGACTATTTACAGACTGCGTCCATATACAGCTGGAATATTGCCTTGTGTGGCTTTAAACAATAAACAAACCAAATGTCCTTTGCCAGTATGTTATATTAAGGTTGTTATTTATGTTTCAGGGTACCCCGGCTGACTTATTGAAGTCAGCAGCATCTTTGTCTCACAGTTCCAGCACTCCATCTTTCACTTCGTACTCTTCCATGTTCAACACTTCCACGTCATCCACTCCCACAAGTCACATAGCTGCCAGTAGTGGTAAGTGTACTGCAGCAGGGATTCCACATCAGGTTCTGGGGCATAGCTGTATTACATTATTCCCTTGTCACACACTTGGTCAGTCATGGTGGTTTTTGGAAAATACTGATTTTCCAGTTACAATTCAGCTACAAAATGGGGCTTTTCAGGTACATGACCAAAGTTTCTGAATGAATATGTAATGATTTTGCATGCCTTGTGTACTGGTGTCTCCAGTCTGTGAGGGGGCGGTAGGGGAGCCATGGGGTTACAGTGTTAGCTCATCATGCCGAAGACCCGGGTTTCATTCCCCACATGGGTACAATGTGTGAAGCCCATTTTTGGTGTCCCCTGCTGTGATATTGCTGGAATATTGCCAAAAGCGGCGTTAAACCATACTCACTCACTCACTCCAGTCTGTAAGGGCTTTACTCATTCCTAAGACCAGACCAATTTCATTTCTTGTTTTATGGATTTTTGCCCTCAGAAAACCTAAGGGCAGGAGAGGGAAAAAAAAGAAATCACCAGTCAAAGTACTATTCCTTTTAAAAATTAAAAGTTTTTAACTTTTGGCAGTTTATGAAGTGTATATGGGGCAAAAAGCATCTAAAAAGAATTTTCTTGTAAGTTTACATTTTTGGCCAATAAAAACGTTTTTATTTTTTTCTTATTCTTGAAAAAATACGACCGGCGGATCCATACCAAATATAAAAAATTGGTCTGGCCTAACCTTTGTTGTGTTGTGTGTGTGTTTCAAATTGATTTAATACAATTAACATAAATATACACAACTGTCTTTCTTAATGTGAGTCTGCTCTTCTTGGATAACAGAAAGAGCATATAATACTTGAATAGAGATGACATGCTCTACTTAAGCTCCAACACAGTTACAGAAATTGACCCCTTGAAAAGTCACATATACAAAACTGTTTATATGGAACTATGCTTATTTTTATTGTATAGTATCTATCATGAGTGGAGAAGTTGTAGTGCCCCTTTCTTGTCTCACCTTCAGGAAATTGAGTACACTTCAGGAAATTCAGTGCAAACTATGTGTCAGAATGAACATGACTGAGAGAGTGTGTATAGTTTTATATCGCTTTTAGCAACATACATAACAAGGATGACATATTTGTTTGCAGTTTACTCATCTGCCAGTCCAAATCACAGCCCTGGTATATCTCCAAGTGGTTCCCCACTGACACTGAGAAGAACTGCATCGCCTGTGGCTCCACTGCGACAGACTACAGTGCCCCAGAAACCTCAGCAGCACCCACAGGCGCCAGGAGGGGGACCCGGTGGGCCAGGAGGACCTGGGGGACCTGGGGGACCAGGAGGTGGGGGAGGCACAATCCAGGTGAGAACTTCGTCATCTGAAAACAGGTCCAAACACAGCCCTGCTTTTAGCGAAGTTTAGACTGGTGCACATGTGATTAAGAACCCTATATATTTTTTAATCTGTGTCACTGGAAACTTTCATATCAGCAGGGTTTCACTGTATACTAACATGGACATGTAAAGAGAAGTACAGTCTTTGCAATGAAAGTCCTGAGAGTAATGTACATAACTTAACACGAGCTCCATGAAAATGGACTCCTGGTTAGTGACTGACTGTCATTGGCATGATTTCAACAAAGCTGTTATACAGCAAATCATTTCCAAATTATAATATAACAAATATAAAAATGTTGCAGTTCCATAGTTTTTCGTTGCCGTTTTTACTGTTTCAATAGCAAGGTAATGTGTTTATGTTGGTATTTCCACGGTTAATGTGGGCTTTTCTGGGCTTTTCTGCACAGTGGGAAAGTTTTCTTTGGTAGGCCTGAAGACAGCTCTCTGTTTCACAGTCATGTTGGTTACATTATTTATACCACTAGGGTATGTTATGTCCATTGTTCTGGCAGGTTGATTTTCGCTGTATCAACCTTCTAGCTGCACATGCAGAGGTTGATATGTGGATAACAACCTTGGCGGTGCAGGAAACGCACATGCAACAAGCAATGAACGAGTCCATTCTGCGCCCACGTGGTATAAGTAGGTTAGCAACCCCCCTCTGACGGCTCGAGCCCTTGAGGAGGATGCTAACGTATACGTAAACATTGATATATTCATGCCATGTTACTGCTGTGGGGATGACAGGGCTTGGTTTCACATAGCCACCAAGATGACCCTAGCTTTGTGTATGTTAACATAAGCTTACCATGATTGAAGCACAAGATCACTTATGGAAATTGGTCCCTTAGCTGATGAATTACATCCTTCACATGCTGTAAGAGCAGATACTGATTGCTGCTCATTAGTCACTCACAAGGCTTGATGGCCTGGATATTTATGAACTAATGTGATGTAACTTCAATAAGCTGAAGTATGTCATAATACAGGCATCTATATTGGCTACTAATATAACCAATGTCTACAGTCTACACGGGTATCAATAACAGCCTTGTAGGTCAAACCCTGGTATTATTTTATGTAAGGTTTTATAATGTGATGCTGTGAAACTCTATATATGCAGTTGTAGTAGTCAACATTAGATTAATTCAAGCTGTTTATGGATTCTTTTGGATATTTTGTATGGAAGTTGTCAAAATCTGTTGAATTTGTTTCAGGAAAACTTTGGAGGGACAACCTACTTCTACCATCCCGATGATTTTGCTCCTCAGTATGAAGGAGTGGTAAGTGACACCATTTCACTGTTCTGTCACTATGGATATTAAGGTCAGGATTATTTTATTAAATCTGTATATTTCTTCAACAGTTTTGTTCGTTTATTTGTAACATGTACACTTGTTCCTGCTTTTCTTAAAATAACACAAGACTTTCACACTTCGGCATTTGTCGAATTTCACATTATTATTCATTTATGTTGATTATGAGGTCTTTCAAGGAATGTTTATTAATTTTGTTTTCATATTTTCTTATTTTTCCCTTTATTCAGTCAATGTATACTTGTTTTTGTTTTCCCTCCGAAAACACAATACTGTTTCTCACTTCAGCAACTGCCAAATTTCACCATGTACCCAGGGCTGCCTCCACACATTGCTCACATGAAGGTCAAGGTTAACATGCCACAGTTCTTCATGCCGGATGAAATCAAGATGGTGAGCAGAATTATGTAGTTGTAAGCTTGTGTCCACTTGTGTCTCTTTGTGTGGGCTTGGATTTACAGATACATTCATTTATACATTCATTTAATACATGTTTCTGAATTCTGAACCTGTAATCTCTTCTTCTCATTGCAGGAACTTCTAAACAGACATGCTTTAACACTGGCACAAATTGACCCTACTCAGAATCCAGGTAACTATTTACTTAAATCACTATTACAATTGCTGTGGTATTCAGTGACACATTTCTCATACTTTGCAATTATAATACAGACATTAGTAGTCTGAGCTGCAGCCATTTGTTCCTGTGTTCTGTAGCCATGTGACAGCCTCCGTGGTGTAGTGGTTAGAGCATCCACCTGGAGAGTCTAATGTTGTGGGTTTGATCCCCGACTGCGTCATACCAAAAGACATTAAGATATGGTACTTGTTGGTCCCTGCCTGGTGCTCGTCATTAATGGGTACAACAAGGACTGGTTGGCTCGGAGTCAGTATAATGTATCTGAGTGGGGTATTCATGCTTCACTGCGGCATGGTATCTCAGTGGGCTAGCACTATGAAACCAGCTTAAGTCTGGGCTAGTACAAGCAGCCACACATACACACACAGGCACGTCGTCATGTGAGCGAAATATTCTGAAGTACGACATTAAACCCCATCTCACTTCACCTGTAGCCATGGTAGTGTCTATTACGGTTGTGGGTTTGGATGTCATGTCCACCCATGATTTGTCATGGCTTGATACAGGTTATCTTTGTCTTGAGTTTCGGTTTTCCTCCCACATTAATCTGACAAACCCTGTTGTAATTGAAATAGTATTCAGTGGGTGCTAGGACAGAGTCACCTCTGCATTCATTCATTCAATTCTGGAGACATTCTCAGTGGCATATGTTTTGTGCAGGGTCTACAGCAAACATTGATAGTTTCCAAATTGAAATCAGAATTACCCTGTTTTAGCTTTGGAAGATGCTATGAATTTCACTGATAACAGGACCAGTTATGCAAACAAGACTTCATGTATAGTTTAGCATAATTGCATGTATTATCCCCTCTACGGCATGTAATGCGGTGGGATATAGTCGACGCCTCGTCCGTCTGGCCATCCGTCCGTAATCATTTTGTTTCCAGAGCATAACTAAAAAAACGTTCAATATTTTTCAACAAAAATTGATAGATATATCAAACAGAACCTAAGGTGGTGCCTTTTGCTATTTACAGATTTTTGTCATGTTTATTTTTCTCGGTTTCCATGGAAACGTTTTGGACTTAGTCTTAAAGGGGGGTGGGCTTCGTTTCCGGAGCATAACTCAAAAACCATTTAATAGTTTTCAACAAAAATTGGTAGATATATCAAACAGAACCTTAAGTGGTGCCTTTTGCTATTTACAGATTTTGGCACTTTTATTTTTCCTGGTTTCCATGGAAACGATTTTGGACTTAGTCCCAAAAGGGAGGGGTGGGCTTCGTTTCCAGGGCAGAACTCGAAAACTTCTTAATATCTTTCAGCAAAACTTGGCAGTTATATGAGACAAATTTTGAAGTGGTGCCATTTGCTATTTGCAGATTTTTGTCATTTATATTTTTTTTGGTTTCCATGGAAAAGATTAGGACTTAGTCTCAAAAGGGAGGGGTGGACTTCGTTTCCGGAGCACAACTCGAAAAGCGTTCAGTATCTTTTAACAGAACTTGACAGATATGTTAGGCAAATTTTGAAATGGTGCCTTTTGCTATTTACAGATTTTTATCCCCCGCAACGCGTTTTGCGGGGGGTATTAAAATGGACTCTGTCCGTCCGTGCACTTTTGTCTTTTCCGGAGTAGAACTCTAAAACCGTTCACTATTTCTTCACCAAACTTGGCCCATAGATAGATCTGGTGGTGTACTGGTGCCTTTTGGTAGTTTTGGAATTCTGAATAAAATATTTTTGGCGTTTCCATGGCAACAATTTCAACTTTGACTGAAATTAGTGGTAGTGCTTTTTTCCGGAGCAGAACTCTAAAACCGTTTATTATTTCTTCACCAACTTGGCATATAGATAGATCTGGTGGTGTACTTGTACTTTTGGTAGTGTTGGAATTCTGAATAAAATATTTTTGGCGTTTCCATGGCAACAAGTTCGACTGAGTCTGAAATTGGTGATAGTGCCCCTTTCAGGAGCAGAACTTTCAAAACCTTTCAATACTCTCCTTCCACTTTTCTATATACACACCTAAATATTTGACATAATCACAACTCGTAGACATTATCATGAAGAGTATTTTGCCATTGCGGGGGATATTGATGACTTTGTCTTCTTGTTTGAATGTGACCTTAAAAAAAATTAATGTGGGCGAAATATTGCTTGCATCCCAGTCTTCCTGTCATCAGCCTGTAGCTGTGTAGTGATTTCAGGTTAAAACTGATCTCCAGTCACCAAATTGATTTGGTGCTCAGGCTTAGTGGCTTGGTAGATGACATGGCATTGTACCCCAACTGTGTGGGTTGTTGTTCACAATATTGTCTTGTCCAGACTGAACTATTTACAGGCAGCCAACAGATTAATCATGTTAATGGAATATTGCTGATTACTATATTAAACAATGAGCAAACAAAACAAAGGTTGTCATTGTAGATCAACCAGTCATACAAGTACTTTGTTTTCAGATGTACCGACGGAGGTGGACAACTACCACAACCTGTTCCCCCTGGAGCCACCGCCCACCACCCAGCTCCCCAAGTCCAGCACCTTCACATATCCCACCACCTGCTACAAGGCTCTCAACACCAAAGATGGACTTACATACTGTCTTAGGAGGGTTCATGGTGAGCAGACATTTGCATTTAACCAGATTAACACCCTCCACTTGCACTGCTTGTGATTTTATGTATGTTTGAATATGTTGGTGTTGGTTTTTTTTGGTATATGTATGTTAGAAGACAAAAGGACTTAAATTGTAATATTAAGCTGCATGTTTAGATCCACATCTACTGGACAGAGCAATTTAATTACTTTGGTTTACGTAATAGACTAATTCAAAAGCGAACAGATCCAAAGCAAAGACCTGTAGCCCGAATCATATTTTGACATGGAAGTTCCTGTCTGTCATGCAGACCTGAGACAAATACAAACCATGAAAAAATATCTATCCAAGCGCATACAAGTTTACAGTTTGCAAGTCTAGTTTCGATAATTTAACTACCGGTATATTGTTTTTTGCCATAGACTGACATTTCAGAGGCTATATATTATTATACAATGTTTCGGACTTGATTGTGCCGTTGATTTGTTTTTCAGGCTTCCGATTGGCTAACGCAAAGTGTATGCCGCTGATTGACATGTGGAAGAAGATGTTTCATCCAAACATTGTGCAATTGAAGGAGGTCTTCACCTCTAAAGCTTTCGGTGATAACTGTAAGTGCAGTAACTCATGTACCTTTTGAACAGCATCTTGTGCATATATTAGTTCATCCTTGACAATCTCCAGGGCATATGTTACGATAAATCTCCACTATACCCTCGATGCATCTACTTACACTTCACGACTCTGGTGTTTAGCCGTTTTCAAGACATTGCAATTTAGATAATCTTAGCTGTGGATCCTATTATCAGCACAATTTTTATGTTTGATCGGTGCATTGAAAGAACCCTTTAGCTTCCTAGTTGGGTATATTACCACATGAATAAACAAGTTGAAATAAACTTGAAATAATTTTCCTATCCATGATTGTGATGGATTTATTTCTTTGTTGAAATGAGCTTGAAATAAAAACCTTACAAGGTCTCTAATGTGGCAGTCAAGCAAATTGTAACCTTTTTAGTTAGTTTAATTACCATGTTTGTTTATACAGTGTTGACATTCCCTTTGATTATCAAGAACGATTGATGGACAGCATTTTATGTGATGTTTCAGCTATTATCTTTGTGTATGACTACTTCCCTGGAGCCGAAACCCTGATGTCACGCCATTTCAACACACCGCCCACAATGAATGGTTACAGCAGCCCCTTCCAGGGTGGGGAAGGGCCCCCACCAGGAGCAGGAGCTCGCCCCTATAGTGCTGGGAAAGGGACAGGTACATACTGCCATGTTGGTGATAACATTCGGAATAAACCAGTTTGGGGTGCACGGTTTATGGATATTGATCTAGTTTGTAATTTGTGTGGCTCTGTCTGTTTGAGGTATGGTCATATTCAATAGTTTGATTACTTTCTGCTGATTTGCACTGAATACGCCTGCCAAAGGGGTACACAAACTACATGATATTGACTACCAGTTGTCTCATTCTGGGAGTGTGGGTTAAATCCTGAATGGAACTCTATCCCCAAAAAGTACTAAAATCTGTACTTTCTTAAGAAAGAAGTGTTTTGATTTTCATTGGTAGATGTATAATAAATATCAACTAGTATTTTCTCCAATGTTAGAGTTTTACTTATTGATTTGAATGCATCATGTATTACCGCATTATATTGTGGCAAGGTCTTACTAATTGTTACTGTGATGCAGAAACTAAATGTTGCGACTTGCCTTGTTCCAGGAGCAAGTGCCAACAACTCTGGCATGAATGGTCCTCGCCAACATGCTGGCCTGCTGCCCGAGTCACTCATCTGGACCTATGTCGTCCAGCTGAGTTCCGCGCTCCGTGCCATACATGCCACTGGCCTCGCTTGTCGGGCCCTGGACCCTACCAAGATCCTTGTCTACAGCAAGTCCAGGTAATTGGGAAATGTGGCTTATGTTGATAGATTCTCCAAGATTTCCAGTGCAGCTTTCGAACTCATTCACTATATCAGTGTATGGCAAAATAATAACTAATAATTAATTGAATGTTCTGATGAATTCTTACGATTTATAGTAATTGAGTTATAGGCATGATCAACAAATTCTCCAAGATTTCCTGGTGCAGTGGGGTAGCCTAGTGGTTTAAGTGTTCGCTCGTCACGCTGATGACCTGGGTTCGATTCCCCACATGGGTACAATGTGGGAAGCCCATTTCTGGTGTCCCCTGCTGTGATATTGCTGGAATATTTCTATAAGTGCTGTAAAAGATTCCTTACACAGTTAAACGGTGCATCACTCACTGTCTATATTTCCAGGATGCGGCTGAACTGCATGGGGATTATGGATGTTCTGACGTTTGACAGTAACCAGGCCAACCCACTTGCTTTGATACCACACTACCAGGTAAGAAGCGCACCCAACCCCCTCCACTGGAGGGGCGGTTTAGACAAGGGGGACGTGAGAGAGGAAGATACATGTGTTGCTTCATGTGAATCATCCGTCGTGATATTGCTGGAATATTGCTAAAAGCGATGTAGAAACGTAACTCACTCATGCGATTCCAACTTAAATGCTTTATGTTCTTCTTTGATTGGTGGGGTAGCCTAGTGGTTAAAGCGTTGGCTTGTCACGCTAAAGACCCGGGTTCGATTCCCCACATGGATACAATGCGTGAAGCCCATTTCTGGTGTCCGCCGCCGTGTTATTGCTAAAAGCAGCATAAAACCCAACTCACTCACTCTTTGGATGGCATTCCAGAAGTTGAGGAGGTGAAGAATGAGGACAGTTTTTATGGATTTTAAGTATTCTGTTTTAAAATAAAATTCCTATGATAAATAATATTTCTTGTGGCCAAAATGAATTCGTTGGGAGAAAGATGTGGAATAGATATGCTTGATTATATAGTTGTATCAAATTGTATTTGTACATGGAATTATGCAGGATATCAAACAAAACCTCTGGGAAAAATTGGGTAAAGTATTTTTATTTTTTATGTATTTTTGTTGTTGTGAATTCTGATAAACTGAATTTTTTACTGGCGTTGGCTGCAGACTTGTGGCTGAACTGGCCACTGGACAGGATTAGATAAATCCCTAATGTAGTTCCCAATGACCATGTGTGTTCCAGCAAGAGGATCTGGTTGCCCTCGGACGCATCTGTCTTGCGCTTGCCTGTAACAACATCATGGGGGTACAACGAGATCACCTGCCGGCAGCCATGGATCTTGTTGCCAGGAACTACTCACCTGACCTGAAAAATCTCATCTTGTAAGTAAAGGTCTGCAGTATGGGGGTTTGATAGAAATACTGTATTGCGATACAAACATATAAACTCACTCTCCTTCAGTGGCGTTGGGGTATCCCTGTCTGAGACGCCATGTGTTTGTGGATTCTAGAACAACACTTTAGCATGTTGATACTCTCTGTGGACGCCCGGTAAGCATGGTTTCTGGATCCTGTAATCAACTGAAATCCGCATGGCAGTCGCCAAGTTCATGAACAATTTTGTTGCGCAATTTTAATTAGACTATGCACAGTCTTATAGATTCCGTCAAAATACCAAAAACTCAGAAATTCCATCCTAGTTCAGCAAAGTTGGAAACTATACTTTTGAAGCCAGTTAACTCTCTTGCTTAAGGAAGATGTTTTGTATGTTCCATAGTAGTGTTCTTTGAGCATGTAAGCATACATTGCTAGAAACACTGAAATATATTTGTTGACCAAGAAATAATTTATTTTTAAACTTATCCTATCTCATGACTTGCACCTCTCTCTCTTGCTTCGACTTTTAGTGGAATGACTGTAAACTTTTTTCCATAGGCCTCCATGTCCATTCGCCCGTGCACTCCATGCTGCTCTCCTTAATTAGCTTCCTAGTTCCTAATAAAGCTTGCAGCATGCTCCACTAATTGCCCATGTGACTACCTTAATGATCATTTCTCTTTCTTGTCGCACGACGATGTGGACGTGCTGTATGTTAGAGACATTATTTCACCCTAACATTATGGGGAAAACTGATAATCAGTCAAGGAAAAGGAAAGTTTGTGCTCAAAACAAGACGAATCATTTGTCCCTTGACCGTCACTCGTCTTGCAGTGACTGTATTGAACAATGTAACTGGAACAAACGATGTGGTAAGTGTAATTCACTAAAAGATGATCATTTTAAGGCCTGCCTTCGTGTTTGCTCCCGGAGAATTGTCGATAGGGACATGAAATCAACAGAATCTGACCCTACTCCCGCCAAGTGTATCTAGTTACAGTGACAGAAAGTCGTACCTTCACACAAGAGAGAGATGTCTGTGGTTCAAGAGGATTTTATGGACGCTTCATCAGATTCTTACTTATCTGAGGATGTTCAGCACCTATTACGTACGCATCAATCACCTCCTTCCATTGCGTCAGATCACTCGCGAGTGGTTGTGATCGATTATTCTTCGTTGCCTGTCCCATCTACACTACCAGGGGATCTGTGATCGACACAATCATCATCCAGATCATCGGTATATATCCCCTCGACTATTTCAGTTTGTTTGGAGCCTGGCCAACCGCGTTCAACCAGCCAACTGTCTCTCCACAGTTCATTGAACCAGACAGAGCTGGCTACAACAGCGTCGCTGGGGGACGTTCATCATGAATCAATACTTCAGGTTTCGTCACCTAATCGCCGATCCAGATCGCCACATCATTCTAGATAACCACAACGATCTAGATCACCTTCACAATCCAGATCACCATCACAAGCCCAATCTAGATCACTGTGCCGATCAAGATCACCGAATCGATCCAGATCACAGTCACGATCAGAGGACAACTATGATCCACATCACCTAACTGATCCAGATCACCAAACGGGTCCAGATCACATCAAAGTAGATCATCAGACCGATCCAGATCACAACTTCGAATCAGATCACTGGATAGATCCAGATCATAGGGGTGAGTATTGCAGAGAATATTCATATTGCGATATATTGCATGAAGWATTTTTAAACAAAAAACTACTTATAATCGAGTTACTGCTTGATTTGTAGAGCAAAATCACTATGCTTGATTAAGCTTTAATAACAAATTTTAATCATAAAATAAAAATGTGAATAATATTTGGCACAAATGAAACAAGGAAATATTCGAAGATTTCCAAGTGTTACGACGTTTTCTGAATGCATGTCAAAATACTGGTTTTCCTATCAGCGTATCGCAATACGTATTTTTTTCATGTCTGAACCAGGAAATACTGGTAAACCGGTTATATTGCGCAGCCCTACCAGATCACCTAGCCGATCCAGCTCACCAAACCGATCCAGATCACTATATCGAAGTAGATCATCTAATCGATCCAGATCACCAAATGGATCCAGATCACAACTTCGAATCAGATAACCGGACCGATCTAGGTCACCTAACTGATCCAAATCACAACATCGAAGTAGATCACTAGACCGATCCAGATCACCTAATCGATCCAGATAACCGAATGGATCCAGGTCACAACCTCGAATCAGATCACCGGACCGATCTAGGCCACCTAACCGATCCAGATCACAACATCGAAGTAGATCACCGAACCGATCCAGATCACAACATCAAAGTAGATCACCTAACCGATCCAGATCACCAAATCAAGCAAGATCGCAACTGCAAACCAGATTACCTGTTCGATCCAGATCACCTTAAGATCCAGATCACGATCACAGTTTCCAGTTAGTGCATCGAATCGATCTAGATCACTTTACAAATCTAGATCATCTTACCAACCCAGGTCACCTATACGATCTAGATCACCTTACGGGGCCATTGACCAATCGGGATCACAGTACAGAGCGCCAATCAGAACCAGATCACCAACTAGAACTAAAGCGACCCGGACTATCATACCGGATCACCTAGCCATACTAGGGAATCCAGATCACCGGCTTACCAACCTACTTC
>VKKT01005778.1:25047-35836 GCA_008038995.1 Haliotis laevigata | reverse complement strand
TATACTTATCCTATCTCACGCGATGGATGCCCGCCCAGCCTCCCCACTACTCAGATTACAACGTTGGCTCCAAGATGAGAATGATCATTCAAGGTAGTCATGTGGGCAATTAGTGGACCATGCTGCAAGCTTTATTAGGAACTAGGAAGCTAATTAAGGAGAGCAGCATGGAGTGCACGGACAAGGAGGCCTATGGAAAAAAGTTTACAGTCATTCCACTAAAAGTCGAAGCAAGAGAGAGAGGTGCAAGTCGTGAGATAGGATAAGTATATAAATATACAATTTATATTAAAATTTCCAATTTTGCCACTTGAAATATTTATAGTTAAAATATTACCATGCTAGACTCTTGATACTCCTCAGAACTATTGTAATAGTACTAATTATGCCTGAAGTCATGACACTCACCTGGTAAACACATGGTCCTAATTTGTTTGAGCATGTAGTATTAACCCCATTAGCACTGCACAATCCGTTGTAAACCCTTGTTAGGTTGATTGTGGATTGTGTTCTTCAGGTATCTTCTGACCAATCAGAATAGACCAAGAAGTATCAATGACGTGATGCCAATGATTGGAGCCCGATTCTTTACTCAGCTTGATGCTGCTCAACTTCGAACAGATGTGTTGGAGAATGAGTTGGCCAAGGTAAATGCATGTGTGAAATGAGTCCTTTATCCAGTAATTATTCCAATAAATGTGTGGAAAGTGTCCTTTGTCCAGTAATTATTCCAATAAATGTGTGGAAAGTGTCCTTTGTCCAGTAATTATTCCAATATTGCCTCATTCCCTTGGTATTTATTATTTGAAAGTATACATGCTTACAGTTCTCTATTGTTTTTGTAGGAAGTAGAAAATGGCCGCCTATTCCGTCTGCTGGTGAAACTTGGTGCAATTAACGAGAGACCTGAGTAAGTACTTATCTAGTACTGTTGTTGAGTGATGTGTGCATTTCTGTGATAAAACAAAAAATGCTATAAAGAATGTTCTCATAATTTCAAATAGAGAAGTGTTATAATTACATAACAATATTTATGAAGCATTGCATGTTAAGTGTTTGTTTCAATAGTATTCTTGCTCTCACACACTGCAATTGGTCTGAACCACCCAGGTTCAACATGGATCCAAGCTGGTCAGAAACTGGAGATCGCTACATCTTGAAGCTGTTTCGTGATTACTTGTTCCACCAAGTGGATGAGAGTGGTGCACCATGGATTGATCTTGCTCATGTCATTCAGTGTGTCAATAAAGTAAGTGAAGATATGGCTTGCTGTATGGGATTACTTCCATGTGCTATGCTGCAATAGACATTACTTCACTTAAGGAATGTCATTTTCATGTGATAAGTCCAGGGCCCCGTTTCACAAAGCTATCTAGTGCTACGACTGTCGTTAGTCTATGTTAAAGTATGGGAGCTACGATCACCTTAGCGCTACGATCGCTTTGTGAAACAGGGCCCTGGATTACTTCGGATGAATATACCACAGTATTTCGTACCCCATATTTACCAACATCTAGTCATCGAGTTTGGTAAATCCATGGTTACTTGTCACAAACCTAATGTTATTAGTAAAGGTTATATTGCTCCTTACATTCAAATAATTGGGCTTACAAAGGAGGCTAAAAAAACCCTTCATT
This sequence comes from Haliotis laevigata, assembly GCA_008038995.1. Lineage (NCBI taxonomy): Eukaryota > Metazoa > Mollusca > Gastropoda > Lepetellida > Haliotidae > Haliotis > Haliotis laevigata. Next base: position 34,199 of record VKKT01005778.1, on the reverse strand, counting down.
TCCAACACAGGTCAAAGTTTGTTGGTGTCATATCCGATAAAGTAAGAACTGGTTGACACAGAGTCAGTATACTGTGTCTAAGTGGAGTACAATATTAAACTGAACCTTGGTATTTCATTGGACTAGTACTATTTAAACTAGCATTAGGCTTGACTACTGCAAGCAAGCACACAAGCACACACACACTTTGCTGTATATGTGCAATATTTTTTATTGTGATGTTAAAACCCCTTTCGCCTCTCCTGTACATGCTCATGTGCTTCACTACTTTGGTAAATATTTTAAGACCTGCATAATTTTGGACTTACCTTCATCACCAATCTTACATTTAACACTGTTAGATGTGGCGTTTACCTCACTTTACCACTGGTCATCATCCTCTCCCACACATTGTGTTACAGGTTGATGCAGGTGTCCCAGAGAAGATTTGCTTGATGTCGAGAGACGAACAGAGCATCCTTGTCGTGTCCTACGCTGAAATCAAAAGATGTTTTGAGAGTGCTTTCTCTGAGCTGTTGAATGCCGGACACCAGCCGTCCCCATTCTCATAGCAAGGGGGAATCCTGTGAATGCAGCCAAACGCCATTCCTGAGGCAGCACACTCGAACAAAGGAAGAGTGCTGCGTTTTAGTCAGACTATATCAATTCAGTCATATTTGTTTGTGGAGAGATCTCACCAAGTATTGAAGAATATGTCTATTGTATTGCTTTCTGATTTCAGAAGAAAGCGATTTTTCTTTATACAGAAAGCATGTTTTCCTTCAAGATAAGGGCTTATCTCTGTTTATATATCAATTGTCATTGTACATCATGAATGTGTATAATGTAGGACAACAGATTGGCTGCCTGGCAATACTGTATTTATACAATGATCATTTTTTAAATGATTTAAAATGTAACTGTATATTTATCCTGTGCTGGTGGCTGCAGATATGAAAAGAATCTTGCCCCCAAAACTGATGGATAAAATGAAATGTAGAGTCTTCTTGTTGGATGAAACTGCCACATTAATATGTGAATAGACTCATATATCACATCGATGAACATTTCATGTACATAATCGTTGTATATATAAAAAGTACTTCATATGTCAGATGTGTTTACCATACTTCATGGGGCGTCCATCCAATTTGGCCATGACAATAGTGAATGGACAAGGTCTAAGACTATTTAAACAACGGGAGTATACTATTAAAAACATAGTCACAAAAGGTTTTAAATTTTTGAAGAAGAGTCTCAACATTGTTTCAAATTGAAATAAAAATTGGTCGATTGTGAAAAAAAATGATTTTAGGAAGATATGTTGTCAGGGTAAACCAGGGTGGAACATTGGAGTCTTGTAATGTTTATAGCGATTCTGAGAATGCAGTTTGATGATTGAATGTGAACTTGTTGATTATTGCTGAGGTTATAGTAATAAGGAACTAATGTGGAGTTAATTTCATCAGTTCAATCTGTTTTACAATTCTCAGTTCAAATGGGTCTGTGTGCAGCTTAGTCACTGATATGTGTCTTCTCTATCAGGGGCGGTCATAGTTCAGTGGTCGATGGCCTTTATAATGTTTTGTTCACTCTTTCAAAAAGTAATTGGTTTAAAAAATTCTGGTTTCCACACTGGTGATAAACTTTGGAAAGTTTGAGCTGGCAAATGGGTAATTTAATATTCGTGTTTGGTGTTTTGCCATCAGTGGTCTTTGTTCAGTGATGTTGAATTATGAATTTTAGGTTACTTTCTATTTTGCTGACAACTAATGGCTAAGCATACTTAAGGGAACATTGTTTTGTGACGGTGAATATTAAAACTGTGTGCTTATATGTTACTTGATCTCGTACAGACATGATATTGTAAATTCAGTTGTTAAAGTTTTTCAACAAGTCTATATTACAAAAAAAATTCTGTAATTTGATCCATCCTCCATAGCAAAGTTTAGAACCATAGAAGTATTTTTGTAGGTTTTGTCAAGAAAATCATGATCCAACAATTATTAGTATTTTCATCAATTTTGTCAGGGAAAATCTCAAGCTGTGATCAACTTTGTTTAGCATTGATTCCTGTTTAGGATTCTCCTTTCTGTCTCATTATTTAATGAAAATATTCTGATTGTGAGATCCTGTATTACTTGTTTAAGTTATTGAAGAAAGGTCTATCCATTCTGTATAAATGAACATTGGTTTATCTGTGGCCTAATCCACTGGTACACACTACATACAGTATGGAGGTCTGTTACAGGACAGGGCGGTGGGGTAGCCTAGTGGTTAAAGCATTCGCTCGTCACACCGACATGGGTACAATGTGTGAAGCCCATTTCTGGTGTTCCCCTGCCGTGATATTGCTGGAATATTGCTAAAAGCGGCGTAAAATCCAACTCACTCACTCACTGTTACAGGACTCTTCCTTTCAAGAATGATTTGAGGTCTTTCAGTCCACTTCTGCTGCTCAGTTTTCATCTTTGGTATTTTCCTTGTATTTGATTTTCGTGCTGTTTGCCGTCCATGCACTCAACAGCCTTCTGTCCAGCTTGTGGTCAAGGACATACAGAACTCTCTCTCAATCTACTGGTAAGAGGTCTAACTTCTGTTTGGTGAAGTTTCTTATTTTTTATTTCGTATGTGTTAGAAAACTTGACCATTGTTGGGAGGTGTATAATTATTACAATACCAATATCAGGACGTTGACTGGTGACAACATTCCAGGAAGCTAAGGGTACAGGGTGAATTGGATTGGCTAGCTTTATCACTAGGTAGATCTGATGGGGATATTTCTTATTGTATTAACTAACCCCACTGACATGGCCTTAAGGTGTATAAAACTGTATAAAACATACTATCGATAATCCGGTTATCAGAATGCAGTGTCATTGTTATGGTTTTGTGAAGATTGTAGATGCGCACATCATGCGTGATAAGGCTCAGTTGGTGAGGGCTTTGAGTAACTGAGTAACAGTCTTACCATGTCTGAATTGACTTCATTTAGAGGAAACAGGTAGGTCTACAACAAAAATATCTCAATATTAATTTTGTTGTCTACTATCGTTAGATTTTTTAATGATACAGGAAATTGGATTATTGGTAAAGGAAGGCCGTGGGGATTAAAGGGTTAACATGCATACACACTGTATATAGATGTACACTTGTGTCACAACTATGTCATACCTTGACTTGCATTTGGGCCCACTTTCACTCAAGTTATACCCATTCTCTGTAGGACATGTGATTATTGTTGTGGCTGTTTTTCCTATGGATTGTGGAACGTTGAATTTTTCTTCGAAGTCAGATTCTTATATTTTGAACAGATTTTTCAATTGCCCATTTGTGAATTATTTTGTCAAATTCTAATGTTTCAAATGATCTTGATTTTTTTATTGGTATTTTTGAAAGTGGTTTCACAGACAGCTGTCGTATCAAATGAACAGATGGTTTGGGAATGTGGTGCGAACTGTTCTAAGTCAGTGTAGATTTTTTGTGTCTAATCAATTTCGAAAGAAAATTCTGATTATTATTTTTCAAATTTAGAGAGAAATGGTTCCAAATGCAATGAATTTTGTGGAAACGATATCAAAACATATGAATTATTTCTTGGAAAGTATTTAAAGGGTTTGTAATAATTAGGATGAAGTGTAGTGCGTACTGTCGTATGAATTGTTTTGTCGTGTCTGTGGCTATAGAACCACAAGTTGCCAATGAAATGTTAAATGTGTCTGATAGCATTTCAGTGACAGAGCTTATCATGGTGTCGTTCATTTCTAAAGGTAAATCATGCTTTCATTACTATAACAGACTACATCAAAATCATGAACTTCTATTTTACATTGCAGCTATCAGTATTTCATTTCAATTTTAGTAGTCACATTTTAAAATGGCAGTCATTCATTGATTTTAACAGGAAACGATGTTGTTGCAGTTCCCTATGGGATACATTAGAGTTGATACTATAAATACCATCTCTCCATAGTTGCAGTTGTTGTTTGTGCAGATTATTCAATGAAACATGACATGAACTCTTCACATTTAATGATTATAGTGCTGATTTTGATAATAGTTCTATAATTATTTCAAATGGTATTTTTTCTCCCCGTAAAGTGATCGTATTGGTTGAGTTTATTGACTATTTCATAGCCAGATAGCCTTTTTTCTGTAATTCCAGTAATTTTCTGTAGTCTGTATTCTGAATTCCAGTGTGTATTTGATTTGTTTGAATAGTTGCTATCCAAACCTGTACTGCAGAAGCTTGGTTTGGGCAGAGTGACAATATTCCTAATTAGGGCCATTAAGTTATGCTGCTGGGCCCTGAAGAAGGATAAGTAATCTAAGGCACTAGGGGTGCTGGGGAGTACTTTTGAAGAGCCCTGATACTGCATATGTAACCTCAGGTATCGTGGGCACTGGGGAGGGGGGCATCCCCATGGGTTACCATGGACACCGTAACAAGGATGCATCATCATTTGGCAGGGTTTGTTGGGACATTACTGACCTAGCTTCGGACTGTAATGTGTTCAGTCCTGTCAGAAGATATGTAGCCATCATGCCTGATTATCACAATTATGGTATACTGAGTTAGGGCTGTTCAGGAAAGCAACAGTGCCCCGATATGGGATATTTTACATTTTGCTCAGTCTCTGTGGAGCATGATGTTCAGCAGAACCAGCATGTCTTAATTTGAATAGGGCAAACAGTAGACTGTATTTGACTGCTGTATGTAGATGTTCCTTACTGATCTGTCAAAATTCTCCGTACCCAACTTAATATTTCTGTCAATACTTTCATGTTCTTGTGATCAATGATTTCATTGTTTTGGGTTGACAATCAGAACCTATTTTCTGTTAAGTCTTGGCCAAGACTGTAAAAGTACATATATCATACGTGGCATGGTGGCACTATGTGCCATTCAGTTTCATGATGGATCCATCATTAAGAGTAGGTCATTCATGAGTGAAGAAATTGCACAAGTACTTCTCAGGAATGGAGCAATAAGACATCTCTTCATTTGCTAGCGTGTTGATCAATTTGATGTTACATCAGTGAACAGACCTACGGTGCCAAGATTTACAGAGTTAACCCTTTCACTTCTAAATCAATTTTTTATAAGTAGCTTTGGTTTAGATCACTTATATCATTGTGATAAACCCTTTTCTTATCAAATTGAAAGCTCTATTTGAAGGTCAAGTTGAAGGTCATGGAGTGTTTTGTTATTGACACAGCATTTGACCCGGGGTCAAGGTCAATCATCAAGTATTACAGAGCTAGTCCTGGCCTATGCATGGGTCACTTATATTGGGTGCCGGGAGTTATCTTGGAAATCCAATTGCATTTTAGTGCTAACTTATGAATGTGTGATAGGCCATGACATGAGTGTCTCTGAACATAGTGATGAGCTCAGGAGCATTTTATCAGTATGGAATTGAGTTTGATTAGTTGGTTCTTGTCCTTCATCTGTTTAAATCCATAACATATCAGCTTTGGAATGGTGCTAGTGAATGATGGAGTGAACATCATTTCATTTTCATCACGACGAGTTGACAGTTTGTCAGCTTTGTGGTCATTTGTGTACTCGAGCTAAGTTTTTGTGAACAAATATATCTCTGGACTTGACATTATGTCATATGCTCTGATGAATGCCACAGAAAAGAATCCCAGTTATTTTAATTGGAAAGTAAGGAATTATGTTAGCACATGTTGATTGTATAGACTACTGAACACAGCAGTTGATTTCATTTCATTGTCATGAGTATGGTCCAAGCTCAAATCACCTGGAGAGAAGTGTCATGGCCGCTGTAGACTCTAATAGCAGACGTGAGCGTTGTGATCCTTCTGAAAGTAGGGTGCTTTGAATGGGAGTTGTGAGGGCTGGGAGTTAGAGTTAGAAGTTACATCAAACAAAAACACTCAGTTTGCAAATTCTGTCCAGAAAGCAGCTAGCTTTCACAACAAACACTATGTTTGGCAATGTTTGGTAATGTTGGACTTTGGCCCAAAGATTTAACGCTGACTTTGCAGTGATGAAATGTGATGCAAGAAATATAAATTCAGATATGACATGGTGGGTCAAAATATGTAATGGTCACACAGTGTCTGATGTCAGCCCCACCTGAAGTCAGAAGGAAGATCTAAGGGCAGTTAACTCTGATCGAGAAGGACATGGATTGTTGGTGCAGTGTGCTGAGATGCATGGAGTCATGAGTGTGGTAAGCTCTGTAATGTTGATAACTTTGTCCTACGGGGTCTTCAAATAATTTTTGAAGAAAAGATCTGTACAGATTTATTGAGCAATTGTAAAATATGAGATTGTATTTTTATTGAAATAAAGGTAAAAAGTACCTGTATGTATCTTGTTTGTTGTTCATTGCTGAATTGTACTGGAACAATCCAATATGCTATAGTTGCTGTAATTGCCCTGATTGTCTATCAAAAATGCATACAATGACAGTGTATGAAATAAAGCCCATCCGACTGCTGAGACGGGCTAGATTTCTGATGTACGGTCTCCATGGTCTGGTAAATGTTTTAGATAACATGTTCCATACATCTGAGTAAATTCACCATATCTTAAAATCAATTTGTCATTTAGACTTGACAATTTAATGGTTTGGTTCCTTCCAAATCCATTTTGGGCTGGTAACATTTTGAAGTTACCAGCTGTGATGTCTGGCTGGGTTTTGTCTTATTTCATACACTGACAATTAGTAAGATTTGTTAAAGAAGAGTGGTAATGAACTAACATTGAAATGTCAACGTAGATACGACAGTTTTAGGCATCTTCAACACTGTGCTGTTTTTGAGAAACTATAATCTGTTATGCAGACTGTCAAGTAAATGTTTGGTCTTTCTATAATGAAGCATACAACTTTTTGGATAACAAATTCTTGTTTATTGCATGGAGTGATGTTTAGGTGTACAATACTGTTATCACTCTGACAGATGTTAAATGTTGGGTCTGGTTGGTTCAGAGACCAAATCGTCTGTATCCATGTTTAAACTGCCAGACAAGTATTATCAGCCACACACACACACCTGCACGTCATTATGTGTGAACAACATGTTTAAATATCCCAGAATGGATTGCAAAAACATGAACGGACATGAAAACAAGTGACTTCAAAGATTTTGTTTATTTTATTACAAACGCTGAATAGTGAGCTACTGAACATCATAGATGCAAGTCTAACACAAAGGAAACTCTAATACAACCAACAGCTACACAGTAATACACCACATTTCTAGGAAATATTGATATATATATACAACTTGAATGTGATACACCTGCTACAGCATACCTTCATATAAAGTGGCGTACAGTAGCAAAATGAATGGTGAACTCACTATATTTTAGTAGAATATTTAAAACAAAATCTAGAGTCACTAATTAAACAAGATCTACATGGATAAATTATGTTGAGCTTGACCGGTTTGAAATTGTGACAATTATTTGATACAATACAAACTGACTCTCATTTAATTATTTAAACAATACAGACAACAGACAATATGATTAATGAACATTTGACAAATCTGTTAGTGGCATGGTATGTCTTCATTCAAATTATATCAAAATAACAAACCTAAAATAAACATCTATTTGCAAGGAAGAAACAGTCTGGTTTGAAAACAAATCATTACGTTTTTTAAAGAAAGAAAAGAAATTTTCAGTTTGAAAAGAACCATGCTACATGACAACCATCAAGATACAAGCTATGTACAAGTATCTAAAACAGCAGCAATGACATTAACATAAGAAACATACTGACCCAAAACAAGTTATGGACCAGTCAATTGTTTCATAGTACTTGTAAAGATGCTTTACAAACAGGATGGTCCTTAACCTTTTTCTTAAATAGTACAGAGGCTGTTCTCTTTAAACAATGCAATTTTATTCATTTTTACTCCAATAATATGTGAGAATGAACTTCTAACACCAAATTTTTTATTTTTCTTCATGAATTCTTCCTTTCATAGAAAATGTGGAATTATAATAAACAGTTTTACTGAAAATACTGTTGCATACTCCTTGAGTGACATGGACAGACGAATATAGTAAAATTGCAGCCATTAAATGCATCATTGTTGTTCATGCATAAATTCAACATCAATTATCTTCAAGACAAAAGGACAAATGAACCAAATCAGCTGAAAAGTTAATATTTTGGACATTTTTCAAAAACATAACAATTTCAATAACAAATCAAAATGCGAGGTCGAAACTTTTCTTTAAAATATTCATAATTATCATTAAGGAAGCTCCTTGTAAACATCATTAAGAAACTGTATAAAATCTGCTGATTGCCCACTGTCATCAACAGTCTCCAATAATGGTGGTGCCCATGGACTGTGTTCTTTGAGCGTTTAAGACTGAAATAAGAAATTGTCAGCATACTGAACAAAAAACCTGACTATTCCACAAGATATAATTATTGTAAAACAAACATTAATATTAGATTGTTTAAAACTATTTATATATAAATAACTTAGAAGTGAATTAAACAATTCAATAACATTTATAATTCAGTTGACTTTTTTAAAGTTGTGTTGTGGATTGCATTTGAATCTCCAGATGAGAGTGACTTAACAAAGTAGAAATGTCCTGAAAGGACCGTTCAAAAGGAAAACTGCATTCAAAAGTAACTGGAACACAATTGTCAAAAGAGATCTTTGAAAAACTAATAAGGAATATGATTGTAAAGTCTCCCTACCATATTTGGGCCAGGGAATCCCCCTGGAAATCCGCCTGGAAACCCTGCGCCTGGTCCTCCTGGTCCTCCTGGTCCTCCTGGACCTCCTGCTTCACCACTGCTGCCGCCGCCGCCGCCGCCACCGCTGCCAAACCTGGAAGCCATCTTGTTGATGACAGCCTGCACTTTGGGGTTGTTCTGATACTTGGAGACATTGGCTGGGTTAGCGGCAACATCTTGGAATGCTTGGACAACCTCAGGGTCCTGTAGATATACAAAGTTAAGAATGTGAGTAAAGATACTTCAGTAATTATCTCTATCACAGGGGACAATTGAAACTACAGTTTTAGCATGTTGTATTGTTACCACTATTTTGTCCTGTCCATTACAGTAATAGAATGTAGGTATGTATGCTGTGATATCACCAATATTACAGTTATACCATGCAGGCTTGCAGTATATATCACCAATATTACAGTTATACCATGC
>VKKT01005771.1:58577-69864 GCA_008038995.1 Haliotis laevigata | reverse complement strand
GTTTTCTCTTTATATTGTATAAATTGTTTTCGTCACGATATGGCTGAGATATTGCCGATGTGACTGCTGCATAGTTTACGTGCAATGACCAGGATAATTGATTAGTGAAATATACACCAAGATGTTTGTAAGAATTTGTACTTTCAAGTTTACAATCTTTATAATACTATCATTGCTTGTTTATTTTTAAAATATTCGGTGCGTTTTTGTTTGCACACGGAATGGTATTCATTTCTTATCTTATTATAGTTTACTAATGAGCTTTTATTTGTATGTTTTCTAAATATGTTCAGACATCTACCCCGTTCAATTTTCAATTTTCTGCATTCTTTATCAAACCAGTCATTTACAGATGTAATTTTTCTCTTCATATCAGATGCGGCTAGACTAAGTGCCTCTACAATATAATTAATGCTTCTATCAATGCATGTTAATGCGCAGTCCACAGTTTCATCTAGGAGTTCCTGTACATCATCAGGTAAAATGTTTTGCCTAAACTGTTCTAGTTTATTACTATCCCAAATGAATTTAAAGCCGGTATTTCTCTCTSTATCTAATACATCAGGTTGTCGTGAATGAAGCGCTCGTAATTTCAATGTGACTGGAAGATGGGATGACTGGGCTCTGGATGTTACAGCGAAATCGCTAACAAAATCAAAATAAAGTTGTTGAGGATATTTTATAATCAATCACACTGGCACCACTAAAACCGATAAATATAAAATCTCCAATTTGTGAGTCAGAGCCACATGGCCCGTTCATTATATGGATATTGAGTACAGAACATAAGTCAAGCAAGTGTTTGCCGAAGTTGTTTACTACATTGTCGGCGGAAAAACGTTTAAGACTGAAGCAATCAAAAATAGATTCAATAAAAGAGTAGTTTTCATTTTCTGTGAATTCTAATATATCATCTTCAATAAAGTCAGGCGTGTCCCATTTCGTGCGTTAAAATCAACGCCGCACAAGATACAAACATCTGGTAGTCCCGAAATTATTTCCAGTAGGTTATCTTGGAAAATAGAGATTCCATTTTTACATTCTGAAAGTGATAGGTCATACCATGTTGATGTTTCTGGATGTATATAGGTACATGCATATAAAACATGTTTATCAAAACCAAACAAGGATTTATCAAATAAAATGAATATGCTGTTTTCAGTTATTCTTTTCAATTTTATGAATCTACAATTTGGTTTCTAATGAGTAATGTAATCGACGAAGGCCTGATCTGAGTTCACGTGTCTGGTCCCGACTCGGTCGAGAGTTGGCCTGTTTAGGCTCATTCATCAGCTTGTTCCCCTTGTAAAARWWTCTCCTGTCAGGATGCTCTGTGCGTTGTCTGTGCAACTCTTGTCTCTGTGTTGCTGTCAAATCGTTTGCGATACCAACTCCCTGGTCCCTGAGAATGTCCCTCATCTTCACGGAATGCCACTTGTCTTTCCAGTGTACCATCCTCACTATCACTGGCCTGGGCGAGTCAGTCTTGCTGGTAGAGATCCTGTGGACCCTCTCTATATCACGNGGGACTAGTGGAGGGAGCTTCTTCGTGTCACGAGCATTGTTCAGGATTTCCAGGACTTTGGCGTTACTTTCTGTGTATGTTTCTTCATTTGACGTCTCCGGTATACCGTAAAGCACCATGTTCTTTCTCCGACACCATTGTTCTTGCTCTTCAACTCTGTCTTCTAAGTCGTTTACGTAACTCTCGATGTCGAGAGTCTTGTCATTTAGTGTGTCCATGTCAGCTCTTAAAATATCCCGTTCATGCTTATTTGATTCAAGTTCACTTCTCAGATTACAGATATCAGATCTGATGGATTTTACGTCCTCCTTAACCGAGTTGATATCACTGCGCACTCTGTCCTCTGAGTCATTAATTTTTCTCACAATATAGTCTATCATCTCCTCAAGTTCACGATTCATAGGACCTGGGTTGAGCTCAATATCTCCTGCTAGATGTATGGTAGAGGATAGGAACGTGTAATCTGATGGATAGGACTGTGGATGAGGTGTTCGGTATAAGCGGGTAGAGCTTGTGACGTCACACCCCTGGCATGAATGTAAACAATGCTCGTTCGTCAATTGGGAGGTGATCATACGATCAAGGTTCATCATGAAATATTCCCCATATCTTGTGAGAGAGAATGCTTAATCGCCCAATCCTCGCTCTATAGAGTGCTATGTCAATCATAATGAATGGTGAATTGTTCTACAGTCCTTTATGAGTTATTTGTGTCACCTTGTATACTTGGGGAGAAAGCAAATATTAAACTACTACACTTTTTTTCTCTGCTGCTGTTTTCAACGACTACTTGGTAGGGGCGCATCATCATCAAAATCAACATCATGAGCCCCAGCAAGTCTGCCCACCCCATCCTGTTAATGGCCACTTACATAAAGTATCGGCTACTGAGAACCAATGCTAACCCTGATCTGTGACTAAATGATAATTAATACATAATAGAAACTATTTCTATGTCCAGCCTCACACAAGGAGTTCTGTAGTGCTGATGTATTTATTTTTTTGAAAAGAGAGTGAGTGAGTTTACTTTTACGCCGCTTTTAGCAATATTCCAGCAATGTCACGGCAGGCGTCTCCAGAAATGGGCTTCACACATTGTACTCATGTGGGGAATCGAACCTGGGTCTTCGGCGTGACGAGCTAACTCTTGAACCACTAGGCTAACCCACCGTCCCTTTGAACAGCATTCAGAGATGATGGATGTACATGTACCACATAGATGGTTGCATCTCAATAACAAATGAGATACTTTGAACTGGCGAACGAGTCTGAAATTCTTAAAGGTAATAACGTCCGTATTCCCTCCGACAACAGACATGACCTGCATCAGCTGTTGCAATTGCAGGGATGACGAAACGTTTTAATGTGAGCCAAGTAAATTCTGGAAACCATAACCTTCAACGGTCTGTATGAACTTTTAGGACAACTGCAAGAATACAGGTAGAACATTATAGTCTGTTAATAGTTATGATAATTACACCTGCAAGCCTATGCAGTCAACATAATCACAGTGCAAGCAATGTATTTACACACCTGACATAATTCGTGTTGGTACAGTCTCATTAAGTGACTGACACTGGCCAAGCTGAGCAATGAAAAGTCCAGAAGCTCCCATCTGGTTGATATTTCTAAGTTCACTTAGCTAAAGGAGACTGTTTGAAAGGAAAAAGACGCCAGAGGGTATGTAACCGCACTTGAAGGTGATCGTACACTTTTCTGTAAGGGCCCTTGTGTGTTTGTTGATATTGTAAGNTTAACGCTGGCACCAGTGACAAATGCATGTACTATTTATATAATGGTCTTAGAGGTGATGTTTGCTCACTGGGGAGCTGTTTGTACAATATGGAGCGTTGGTGCCACATCTATAAGATCTGATCATGTGGGGAAACAGAAAGGGATTGACTTTTTCGTTCAGTGAAACGGGATGCCTTTTAATTTTTTTCAAAAGAAAGAAGTTTCATACGTAAAATGACCTGTATTTAATGTTCTGATTCGGCGATCCAACGGTTCATGAAAAATATTGTTATGCGAAATCCTCTTTTGGATGTCGAGCCTTTTTTCAAAGTATTCTTGAGAAAACATACATGGATTAAGGACTAGGCAAAAACCTTATTTGGGGACAAAAACACAGTCCTTTGAGAAAGCACCTTTTTAAAGAGATTCTTTTTTCCGCTAACAGACCCTTTGACCCTTTAAGTTGTCACTGTAATATCGATTGAGTTAAACTCAAGAACTAAATCGTCGGAATTGCAAGTATGTGAGTGAGTTTACTTTTGGGGTGATATTATTTTGGTTTCAAGTTGTGTGCTTGTATATGGATTTAGAAACGATAAGTCCATTCAACACGTCAGTTTCTTGACAGTGTTTTTAACGATATGCATGTGAATATGATCGGTTTAACAAATGAAATGGATGATGAATCCTGTCCGTCTGTTGCTTTACGTAACTGCGATAAAAACCAAACCAAAGTTGTTCTTATATTGTTTTAACTTCAATTCAATTATTACATGTTTCGTCTGTCCTCAGGAACGGCTATAAGCAGGTGGCATGTTGGAATGAGTAAGTTTAGTTTTACATCGCACTCGTAAATAATCGAATCTGGAACAGACAATCCTTTCATCAACAGCATGAACATCGATATCAACCATGTAAGCGAGCCTGACCACCCGATCCTGACCACCCGACCCTCACCACAACCTGCTTACAAGTAGGAGAACATTCCACCCTGAATCTATCAACACACTCACTCGATCACTCACAAAACTATCAGCACGTTCAATCTTGTATCAATTCTTTTAGAAACAGCCGAAATAGGCTGTGAGGCATACACTTAATCAAAATACGAATATTCCTTGGAATGTGGATGATGATGTCTTTATCTTCAGTATCTACATTCGAACTCCTTGTCATTGTGTCGACCTTTACTGACAACAGTGGACTTTACACTCAAAGTTTCTTCCCTCCATTTCTGATTCGTTTTTGTTTTTGGCGTCGTGGAGTTTGGTGTAGTCGACGGCTTGTTACAGACTAAAGCTTTTGTGTCAGGCATAGCTGTGACGGATATTGTGGAACATCTACTGGTTTGGTTGAGGGTACAGACTACGTGGAAACACTATCGCTCATTCGCCCCGAAATAGACGTCGACAGTTCAGCTCATAGTCATGAGAATTCATTATGTGTACAAAACCCACTCTAATAAAGTATGAATAAAGTATTGATGAATGTTCAGTCATCCCCTGTAATTGTTCAGTGCCGTACGTATCAACACCCAAGCAATGATACACTGCCCGACTTACAAATAACGAACAGATTAGTTTCAAAATAGACAAAGAGAGTGCTAGTCACCACTGATTATATGGAATTTATAACGATCACTGTATCAGAAATAGCCACCTTAATGACATTCAGTTGCTGCCTGTTTCAAGAGACCATATTGTTCGGGCAATTATCTCTATAGCTGTTTTGTTTAAGGGCTTTGAAATAGCTTCGTGATGAATGGTTCATCTGTTATGTTACTGGGCGTTGTGTAAAAGTATTCCATATTCATGATATTTTATTCTCTAAAATCTTATAGACAGGGCTCTTCCACACAGCCATCGTAGATCTAATGTGATTGTAGCTCCCGTATTGCAGATAGACTCCCGTATCAACAGATAGACATACAAATGTCACTGCATAACGACAGTTCCAAATGCTAAATTCATTTAACTTTTTCATGGGATATTATAAAAACACCCTCAAGTAACCATTAAAACCTTTGATCAAATTAGATTAATTATGAGTAATCATGATTAATCATGATAACTGGAGTAAACACGCAAAATTTAACTTCTCCAGACCCATGGTACAAGTTTGCACATGCTACAACTGTGATCCTGTCTGAGAAATCACCAACCTTCCTCTTGTCTAAATACCAGGCCAGATGGCGACTTGAAATGTTTCACTATCAAGCTGTAAAAGTCACTTGTCATTGTTTCTGTATCTGTCGACTGTGATGGAGATGCTTGTTTATCAACCAAACCGTTACTATCATTTCACGTTTGGCGATACCAACACAGGTATCGTCACTAAATCAGAAAGAGATGCATTACCTTACACATTTCAAATTGCAGTTCGTAGTTTGATTGCATGGGCACACGTTTTTGAGAATGGAATAAAAAAATACCTTCAAATTCCAGGTGAAACGTTTCATCAAAACAGATTATTATGAGTAATCTGAGTTACTGGACTAAACATGCACAATGTTACCTCTCAGTAACCGTGCTACAGGCTTTCACATGCTGTAAACGTGATTCTCAAAGATAAATTAGAAACCCGTGTCCAATAAACAGGCCAGATGCTGACTTGAAGTGTTTCACTATCAAATCTGTTACAAGGTACTTGTCAGTGTTAGTCAATTTCTGTTGTCATTGTTTCCCTATCTGTTGACTTTGTTGGAGACTCTTGTTTATCCAAACCTCCTCGCAGTAGCGAAACTAACAAACGCAGCGTCATTAGATCAGAGGTAGAAGCATGACGTTACAAATTTCAAAAGGCCTTTTCTAATTGATTGTATTAGCAAAACCTGACTGTTTTCGTGAAACAGTCATACTATCATTTATTTTCAAAACGGTTACATAAAAAAACAGTTCCACGGGTACAAAAATTGACACCCAGCGACTTACTAAGCCAATAATAGCAGGAGGAGTAAAACATGAAACGACTTAGTTTATACAATGAAGGGTTTTAACCTGGATCAATAGCATAACCAGAGAAACGACATCAAACACACATGTATATCAGTTCAAGCTTTTGTGAACTGTTCACAGATGCCTTCAAATTTAAATTCACTCAAACACTTCAATTTGCAGTGATGAGAAAACAGATTTTGTCAAAACACCAAGATGATCCATTACTTCAGTGCACTATTATATCATTGCCTGAGTTAAATACTGTGTAGTTCTGAGTGAAAAGGTAATTAAATCGCCTACTTTTCAAAAGGCTAAAATCAGGATTTCCAATTATCCATATCGATTTTATCATTGCATAACATTTTAGGACCCCCAGCAAGATTAAATTGTCACTAACTCCAAGTCTTTCTCCTGTTTAGCTGGCAAAATCTCCTACTGACATTTTGTTGGCGATAACGATAACGTAAGCTGAAAAAGTAGAAACATACCTTTCAAAAAGCTCCCTTCGTATCATCTTAATGGACTGAGTGATATCTACAGTTGCCCATAAAACCAGAAGAGGAAACTGAAAMTAATAAATCTTCATTGTGTATTGTTTACATCATAGCTGAAGTAGATTGTGTACATTTCAATTGGTTTCGCTGAAGTAACACTGACAACCTCTCTTTGATCATCAAATCGGACAGCTGACAGTGTTCACTGACAGAAACACACGTACAACAGAGTAAAGTTGTTAAGACGAAGCATTAACACTTGTTAATGCTCTTGCTATTGTTTCATAACGAATTCCCCTAATCATGAACTGAAGTGATGACGTCAATTTCAAAGTCAGAGAGCGACAGAGTTTCTTGCCCAGTCAAGCAAACCAGTAGCTGTTCTCCAATATCCGTCACATTAATGCCTGTCACATAATTTTAGTCAGTAACACGCTGTCGGCGACATCCGACACACCAATGCGACGATCGATACATTAACGGAANAAATTGTAGGTTTAAAGACCATTGGTGTTCGTTAAAGAGTTGGAATGTAGATACTGAAGGTGAAGAAAGAGTGATTATCCACATTCCATGGAATATTCTTGTTTTGATTACAATCATGCCTCACGGCCTATTTCGCCTATCACTCAAAAAACCAATACGATGCCTGTTTAATATTGACTGTGTTGATAGATTCGATTAGTGCAGGATGGAATGTTCACCTACTTGCAAAGACGTCTTGAGGATTTGGAATATAGTTTTGAGTGGCTATTTGAGAGGCTATCAGGCTGGTTGTTAGACTCACCTTCATGTCTATGACATATTACCGACTCCACCTTAAAACAATAAATACACATTGTGTGTTCGCGACGTTTGCTAGTGATTAACTACCACACCCTTGGTAAGTTAAAGTTAAATACCCTTTGAAGGCTGTCATAACAGAAACAAGGACTAAGTTATTCAAGAATCTGTGATGGGCTTGAATTCTACGACCAGTGAAATGTTATCAATGCATAAAAGTGTCACAAATGAATTTTTAGCTGAAAAATATGTATTCTTGACTTGCCGGTTCCATATTTGCAAGGTCAAACGTAAAGCTGTGACTGCAGTGTATGCCCTTCAATTTTCTTAGCTTTGTTTTATGAACATCAATGTCAATTCCAGACTTCCTGTACTGACAATTAGAAGCTGGTATATGAAGAAGAATGTTTTCTAGGGATTGACAACTACTTCTTAGCAATAGATGCGACGTTCCGGTGCAGATGCTAACTCCACCTGAAAGGCACGCGCGCGCACGCCCACAGACACACACACACGCATGCACAAACGCGAACACAATCTCTATATCTCTCTCGTTCACACGCGCAATTTGTTCACCTTCAAGGGGTGTACGTCTTCGCACCAATGATTTATATGCAGAAGACCTCACCTTGAACAATACGCCTCTAATTGAACGCTGCCTGTCAAGCTATTCACAGCTCCAATATTGCCTGCTCAGAATGGAATATTGGTTTTCTAATTCAGATTTACATTCTGCTTGTGTTGTGGGGGGAACAAAACTAAAGAGTTTTGAATTCCCTTGAGTGTACTGACAGAAGAGCTTACTGAAATCGCCAAATTGCATTTCCTTAACTGCCGGTTCCTAACCATGCCAGACAAATATGATGATAGCTCTAATTCATTACCAACATCAGTGGCTTGCTTTAACGTGAGTAGGTTTATACGAATGTGCGGCGTTTAAAGCATATACTTATTATTGTCACTACTAGGCATTAGTCACTACAAGCAGCAACATGCAAGCATGCAGCTTTATAAGTGCAATGGTCGTTCCCGCATTCTTAAGTCCAATTTCACATTCTACTTCCACTGCCACTGTCGTGTAGAGGATATATATTGTAAACACTACTCATTGTGCATAAGCATATACGACCACTGACGAACAACTGTTTCCTGGCTGAAAACTGACAACAGAATCCCTGGAACATTACGGAGGATACCTTTTGAATTTAGTCCAGCTGTATGACACAAATGCATCATATTTTAAACACTGGAATAAATAAATACGAGTTTGGAAACACTTCCTTCGACGCCAAATTATGACATCAAACTTTATCCTTTCAAAATAACTTCACTGTGACCCACTGTGCTCCCTCAATGAGCGCCAGGAACAATCATAAGATGACGCCTGTCTCTCATGTAAATGTCAAGCATACGAATGTCATTTGCAAGTGCATCCTTGCAATAAAGCCGAATGTCATCTTGATGATGGAACACTATACACAGTGTTTCGAGTAAGAGACCATACCACGAGATTGACGCGTTCCAATGGTCATTATCCAAAACATACCGCTTATTGAGGGTCAGGATATTACCCTCCAAAAGGATGCAGTTATTCAAGTGTTTATTTAGCCAAAGCAATAAAACATCTTTAGATCCTTGGCATCACTGAAGACAAATACAGAGAAATAGTACATTTCCACGGTGATTTCCGACATGAGATGCAGATTGAAACAGTCAAGCACGCAAATCGTCGATAAAAGACAAATCATTAAGATTTCCATGGCTATCCTCTATTGAGGTGTGATTTGAGACACTGATTCGATCAAACCTTTAGGTTGGTTGGGCAGGGAACAAATGGTTACAGTGGGCCAGGTTTCCAGCCTCAATTGTAGAATGTTAGATGGGATAGTTCTCAATTCCTGTTACACGCTTAAACAATCGTTATAAACGTTGTTCGTGTGTTTCAAATCTCAAATTCAAAACATCTCAAATGTTTGTTCCTCTTTTTATCAGTCCCCATTTAAACAAGTATTAAAGACCTGTTGTTCATAATCAGTTTTAAACTGCAGGAACTTCCTTATATACAGCAAACAATGGTTATAACGAATCCAACGGGACCATTAATTATAGTCCGTTATAACCGTATTTCGTTATGCGTATTTTTCTACCAAAATAGACGGCAAGTGATCGGGGCAAAAATAGATCCTTATGTCCGTCAGTTCGATATAACCGTGTTCCTTTTGAATATAGTTTACTGTATTCATACAGTGTCTCGAACCCTAACAACATTGTCTTTACCTGCTGTACAAGGTAGAAAGTACAAGGTGATAGGACATGGTTGATGGAAAATTGGTAATTGTTTTAATTGAAATACTATATCTATTCTTTGGTATGTTTAACATATGATTATTACCACACTAGCACAATTCACCGCAAAACAAACCCCAATCCTATTACTTGTAGCAAGTACATACGAGCAGTTCATGACTATTAGTCTTCACTGATAGCCATCTAACACAGTTACACAAGCCAACTGTGAGTAGAATAAGGACAAAGACCTTTAAAAATAAACACAAAATGCAAATTCCTACCTGGCGATGACTAAACTGATGCTAAAGTATTTCCCCATGCAAGCAATTGATGACTTGCTTGTAATCGATTTCCTGTGTACGAACGTTTAGCTATAGAAGTAATAACCTCGTACATTTGTATTCAGCACACAAACCCACTTAAAGCCCACCAGAGGATTAAATATCATTAACACGTACTTCCAGAGTAAATAATATGTCAGTATGCTATCTCCCAAAGTGTGATATACTTGACGGTGATAGTGATAGCGTTCACAATAGGGGAATTACCAAACCAAAAGGCACGCGAACCATTTACAGATGGTTATTTGCAGCATACTCTGCATGTCTGTTGCTGAGGTTATTCGGTGAAAGTGACATAGATGTTCTGATTTTAGGGGAAAAAACATGCGGAAAAACACTTTTGAGTTTTATGTAGTCAGCCCTTCAGTTTCCATGAACGTACCAATGGAAAGAAAACCTCGCAATATGGCGTTGCTGGAATAAAGAGATTATTAATCCGCACTTAAAGATAACTTGTTTGCTTCTCAGTCCGTCTACGTGTGTGAGATAGTATTGCAGTGCGCGTATGTATAAGAGTAGATGTCAAAATGCACTCAACCGATCATATAACGCAGTTAGAGGTAAGAATATTTCAAGGCACAAATTTTGAAGATGTGAGAATTATTCGCCATTTGATTGAACTGTTTCTTTAAACGAAACAGATAAAAACAATGTTTACTTGATGTTTTCAGACATGTAACTGTGTTTGGGTTTAAAGAAAAATTATTCAATTCAATATGAACTTAATGGTTACAAAGGAAAATAACTGTAAAACTATAGTATACGAGAACCTTCATGTAAACAACATCGATATTTGTGTGAATTTCAAGATGTATGACAATGTGCAGTGGAAGGCTCTCAGTTTAACTCATTTAATTGACATGGGTGTTTCAGTTTTATCTCGAACGTAAATGAAAATGAAAATATTTATTCCTGACAGGATTACCGACGGCTTATCCAATTACTTCTATCAAAATCAAACTTGCATTGACAAATCCTTCCTTTTGTAAACCTACATTCTCATCAGATCTCACCCCTGGGACTAGATTATCGTAAATTCCTTATGTCCAGTTTGTGCTGCAGAATACAGTGCAAGGAAACAAATGAGGGGCACTGACAGTAGATAGAACACCCTTACACACTCCCCACAACCGTCCAATGATTAGATTGATTAGGGGAACAAGGCTTTATTAGTTTACTCGCTCT
>VKKT01005770.1:12479-27061 GCA_008038995.1 Haliotis laevigata | reverse complement strand
TGTTGCTGGAATATTGCTAAAAGCGGCGTAAAACCAAACTCAGTCAGTCAGTCAGTATATCACAATTATAATCCAAGTAAATATTTTTTGCACATTGATGTCATTTCAAGGGTCAAGGTCATTCTCTAGGTCATAGCTTGTCTGACATGTTTACAGCCAAACTAAAGGTCCATGGATCATGAAACATGTGGTTGTTGGGGTGGAGCCCATATTAGCAAAAGTTGTAACATGTCATTTATGAAGTATGCTTTCTATTTTCACTGAAGTAACTTTGGCAGTTGGTATATTTTTAATGGCATGCATATGGTGTTTATATCATTTGAATACTTATGCATGACAATTGTATACAATTTAAAAAGCTGAAAATTTATAGATGTAAGCTTCTCTATCGTAAGGAACATTACGTTTCGGAGTATATGTATACATCTGGTATATACATCTGTTTTGTCAGTATTCAGTGACCAGTGTAGCCCGTTTGTATAAATAATATTAACAACATTTTGTTTTGATTGACTTGAAACACAGATATCCTCTTCAGTTGTAATGTATAACTACAGAGCAGTGCAAAAAGTATTTGGCAAAATGGCCGATGCGGTATCGGGTCAGTTTTTAGTACATTGTGACCTCCGTTCTCACATTGGTAATTTTCGAATACAATATCAGGAAAAAGTAAGTATACTTACTTAATATTGTGTAAGGTGTCCTTTGAGACGAATTACTTTCATCACATGTCTTTGGATAGAGTTTTACAGGGACTGAATATATTCAGATGGGATGGTCTCCCAAATTCGCTGAATTTCCATGAACAGTTTAATGTTCGATGTGATCAAATGATCTCAAGACTGAATCTTTCTTTTGATGTATAACCAAACATTTTCGATCACATTAATGTCAGGTGATTGAGCTGGCCAGCTCATGCATCTGATTTGATTAGTTTCTTTGTAGTCATTGATGACCCGCTCAAGATGCACTGGGACATTGTCATCTTGAAATAAATACCCATCGTTTGGGAAATGTCTTGCAATAAATTATTTTCTAGGATGTCTTGGTACTTGCTGGCATTTATATGACTATCTACAGCCATTAATGTCCCCACGCCATTCCAGCAAATACAACCCCATATCATAACCTGATATTTTAAGTTGGTTTTGGACACACTAAATCAGGTTGCTATCCCTCGCCGGTCTGCCTCCACACTTATACACGCTTATCCTGTCCAATAACAAGTTGACTTTTATCAGGAAATATAACTTTTTTCCACTATTCATTCACTGTCCACCTTCTCATTTCACGACACCACGCAATTCGCTTTTTTTCGATTGATCTCTCGAAACCACAACTTTCTTCTTTGAAACCCGACGTTTGAAGCCATGTGAATGTAATAGATACTGAATTGTTTGTTTGCTGATAGGAACTTGCCTGTTTTCATTGAATTTTGAAGATGTTTCACCCAGAGTGTCCCTTCTATTAAGTTTCACAAGTCTCTCTAACACACGGTAATCACGATCACTCACGATTTTTGCCCCTCCACTTCGTGGTTTGTTCTCCGTCGAACCCTTTGTTGAACACTTCTTAATCACATCGTTTATTGTACTAAGTGGTTTCTCCAATACTAGTATTCTACTGATTTCACTGATAGAATTGCCGACCTGATACAACCTTACAACCGCATTCTTAACACCAGGCAACAATTCGGCACTTTTTCGACCCATGTTGTCTGCATCAGGTAAACCGGAAGTATTCATAGCAGATGATAACTATTAAATTTGGAAAAATGTACACCGCTTGAAATTTTTGACAGCAGAGTGTTTTGATAAGGATTGTTTTCATTTTTTGTTTTGTTTTTTATGTTTCTTTCTGTAGTTTATGGTGACATTCTGGACCCATCTTTCACAGAACTGGTATTGTATATTTGTAATTCAGTCTACTCAGCACCATTGAAAGCATTGACACATACAAAATATCACAAAAAGGAGTGTTTAGTTCTATGCTCAAATGGTTATGGTCTTTTTCAGGTGTTTCTCAGATTCATCAAACCATTTCAAGATCACCTAATGAAGGTTGGGGCACAGAAGTCCTCTGGTGAAAGTGGGCTAGTATTGGCTGCATTTGTGTTAATGGTGGCCTTTGAGAACAACATGGTCTATGAAATCTATTCTGATGCAAAGCTCTTACAAGCCTTTTTACCACACCCTGATTACAACAAGAAGGAATGCCCAGATCTGGATGCTTTGAAACAACACTTCAAATCAAAAGCAAAGTACTTTATAATATTATAAAATAATATCATTGCTATTTCCTTGCAGTATAAATTATATATATATGGTGTGTGAATGTTCAAAAGACATTTAGAGCTTTAGAGTAAGGCTAATATTGCCTAACACAGAGAAAATCATCCACACTTGATCTGGGACTAACATCACATAGTATGTTTTATACAAATGGTTCTGTCCTTTCACAGTTGATAGGCGTGTAATAACTATACAACAATGGTTCCACATCAGTAGACAGGATATTACCGACAATAGACTTTTGAAGCAATTCTGTATTCTTACTTTCATAATGAGGATGTAAAAAAGGTCACTGGTGATGTGACTTTAATTTTATATTTAATTTTGCTTGATGACCTCTGGGCTATTTTACACAGTAAGTATGTATTTTCATGTTATTGTCTTAAAACTGCAGTATTATTGTAAATAGGGACATTCTTTCATTTCTTTTCATTTTGGGGGGATTTTGCAAATCATATAAAGGAGCAACCACAATTATCAAATTTTAAAAGAAGAATTAACTCCTTTTGAATGTAGTTTGCTCATTTTATAAGTTATTAGAAGTATTTCACCAGTGGGCAAAAATAGTCTGATCCATGCTTTAAAGGCAATAAATGTCATCACTGGTGACAGACTGTCAATCTACCAAGATTGGGATAGGATGGTCGGATATGGCCACAACATTGGATCAACACATTTTGAACATTGAATACTAACTGATAAAAGTAGATATAGAGGGACACTTTCACAAGAGAATCCAGAAAATTAAGTCTATGTATGTTCTGTAGTCTTTTATTAAGTAGTATCTAATGCAGATATATCTTCAAAGAGGTTCATCTTTTGGCACTTTGTTCCCTCTAAAAGTAATTTCTCAAATTGGATTAACTGGAATAAATTACATAGACTACTCTTTATAAATTGAGAAGGTATCTTTATCCACAAGTTTTGCCTGTCTTACTTTGTTGTGATTTGTGAGTAACATTTGACACTTAGAGTTGATGTAGCTAAGCAGATAATTGGAAGCATTTGTCCGCTCTTCCATAGTTTATATACTTAAAGGGGCACTGTGGTTTCAACCTGGCAGTCAAACACTGCCACCTTGATCTCATTAGACACAACTGAGCATGACATGAGACTGGGCTACTATCTGTAAGGACAGCAAACATAATCTTTGAGACAATGTTTATACACATATATGCATATCAAAGGACATGTGTTAATTAATTTTTTCAACCTAGACAAGCTATCAAAAAGTCCATTGGATGCCCACATGAACACAGACTTGGTGCAAACATGCTAACTGATTGTTATTATCAGTTATTTATCTGTATGAAACTTCGCTGGAAAAGGACAAACATCTCAGCCTATCCCAGGTCACAGACCTTATATGCTGGAAATGGTGTTGGCTTCCTCGGGCCCAGATATAGATTTAAATGATACTATCTGGGTGCACCCATCAGACCCTATATCAAATGATGAAAATTTTTCCCACCTGTCATCTCTGTCATAATGATGAACTTTAAACTATCAGTCAAACCACCAGGCCTCTTCTCGTCTATCTTCCTCAAGATTGTTGGTGCATAATCTTGCCATTCTCATCTAGCAAGATCTAGAGCGCTCACCTTACTTCTGCCTCATGAGTAGTAGTACGATGATGGTACTGCCACAGATGTGGCTTAGAGGCTTATTTTTATGAAATAAGTTCCCCAGCCCCCATTAAAAACGGCGATGGTCTGTCGAGAGGCATCCTTCAATGTGCCTCCGAAGAAAAAAGGTTCTGTGTGGGTTTCGGACGCTAAAAACTCTAGGTCTGAAGTCCGGCATTTTCCCTTTACACCAGCAGTCTCATTCTCACAGTGGCTGTGCATTCAAGCTATATAGCTCATGCGTTTTGCGAGCTTATGTAACCAATTAGCCAATTGTGGCTTCTAAACATTTTTTCAGCGTCCATCAACGCATGCATCGTGATCAGCGTGGTCTAGACTACCTAAGAGCATCATGTTTGTATTTCATTAGACCTTTATTCGCGGTGAAAAGCCACCAAATGTGCACGAGGCGGGCATTCCCGTAAGACTGGTTGCCTCGGTTTGTCGTCTTTGACACTTGCCAGATGGCTTGTTTTTTATACCAAGCTTTGGCGGTATCCTCGGGAGACGCGAGTGGCTTTGGATAGCTTCGGGATGGCGCTCACACCTTTCCAGTAACCCCGAGGGCTATAGTTAAACTTCTCCATGATGTATACACGCTATTGTTCATTCAATTGTCTCGACGCATCAAGTGGAGTTTCCTTTATTGGGGGTCTCGGAAACTCCCAACGCGTCGATGTACCCATAGCTATAAGTGTGGATGCCATCGTTCGCAATGCATCATTTGGTATCCAGGGGCGACAGCGAGGTCTTGTTGAGAGTGATGCCGTAGATGTTGTGTTTGTCGCTTCTCAACGCGTTCATGGGGTGTTTGAACGTGTGTTTATCGAAGAGAGCCTGTTTGAAGAGGGTGTGTTTAATGTGTCGTTTCATCACATAATTTTTTACCCCTTTCGCCTTTCAGATTTTGCCGTGATCGACTTATTTAATCGAATACATATTAGGTCTTAACCCGACATATTCCGCAATGGGTGTCCCCACGCATTAGTCCTTCATCTTGCCG
The DNA here is from genome assembly GCA_008038995.1 of Haliotis laevigata. NCBI lineage: Eukaryota > Metazoa > Mollusca > Gastropoda > Lepetellida > Haliotidae > Haliotis > Haliotis laevigata. The sequence continues at coordinate 22,142 of VKKT01005770.1, read as the reverse complement.
AGGACCTTTTTATTGGTCGTGCTGTGTAGGGCGTGGTCTTGGGGGTAATCGCTGGTGTCGTACAGGTGCACGTGTTTCGCCATGTCCTTGTACACGTCCTAGTTGCATATATTCAACAACAAGGAATCAGTGTCCGTGTACAGCAGCTCGCATCGATCGCCGTACTGTTGCTTGAGTCGGTTGTAATTAAAGTCGTACATCAAATGTTTGGACAGGTCGAGAATGCTAATCCCCATGCAGATGGGCCGGTTGAGCTTGATGTGACTTTTGTTCATGTGCAGCGCCGCCAGGTCATTATCGAATTGGGTGAATGACTGGCTGGCTATGAGTTTTCTGAGTTTTTCTTCCTCGTGAGATCGCACGAGTTTGACCGTCACCCGTTTTCTCAAGTTTTCCATGGTTTTGCCGAACACCGAATTGTTCATCAGTTTGTAGAGGTTTTCTCAAAGTCACTGGTGGCCTGTTTTCGCAGCTTGGTGTTCAGCCGAATGTTCGATTCACAGTTAACCGTTCGAGAGCCAGCGGATAGCTGTTGTGAGCAGCGTACACTGCTGTGGGATACTCCATGTAGCCTTTGTTCGAATCCGTTGGATGCTCATGATTTCTCTCTCATCGTCCAACCATGCGAACCCCCGTTGGGTAGAGACTGGCTCATGGCCCAGACGTACAGGTTGTTGGCGTCGAGATAGAGGAGGTGGTTGGTGGGCTTGCTCGAGTCATAACCTTCCACGTATGGCTTGTTGGCTTCGCGTACCGTTTGGAGAACATGGAAATCCCACCGCACATGCCTTTCTCGACGAACAGGTGCATGTCGTAATCGGTGAACAATTCCAGTTTGACGCCTGTTTTCTTCAAGAGCGCATCCCAAGTAAGACCGGGGCTGGTGCCAGTACCACGCGGGATCAAGTTGATACTGTTTCAAATCAATTCTAAGCTGGAGGTTGCAAGAGAGGTCGACACGTGTTATGGGTGGCGCCTCGGTATCGACTGGTGATGTGGCAATGATCTCTCACAACATCCCCGTTCAGGGGTTGGTCGTACACGTAGCAATGCTTAGCCTTTTCATGAGCGAGTTTATCCTCCGGCGTCATATCCATGGGGGCAGGGTCCGACAAAGCTTCCCTGATGTTTCTCTCTTCGCGTTGTAAGAACGTGAGAAACGTTTCTGCCGCGTCAGGACCTCGGTAGCGTTTGTTCGTCTGTCGCATTGGACAACCATGTACCCGAACCCGCAGGCTTGGTGTTCTTGCGTTTTGTACGTGAAACTGTAATTCGTGTCGGGCGTGACGTGGTCGACCCGTATGATGAGCGCTTCGAGGTCGGCGTAAATGACGTAAGGCACTGGCATTTGATGTTTGCGATTGATGAACATTAAGATGTTTTGATGTTCTCGAGGCATGTCGATTCGGACAGCCGTCTCTCCCACGCCTCAGCAATCCTCCCGGTTTGCTTCCAGCAGGTCTTCTCAACTGTACCCGTGCAGGCATCGTTCGCAGAAATGTTTCTTTCTGGCGTGGTTCGATTGGACGTACAACACCTCACTCAAACTCTTAATCCACGCGTAGTGATACCAGTCGCCTTTTTCAATGAGAAATAAATTGATTCTGCGAACGGTTTTATCACTCACGGGGCTGATTCTGTGCACGATCGTCGTATTGCCTTCGTGGCCGAAGACGTTGATGGCTAAACGGTTTTGTTTTTCCACCTTCGTCATTTGAGAGATGSGTGTGGGTGCGCTATACCGTCCAAGTTCAGCTAATCGTCTGCGGGATAGCTGGAAGGTCTGTTCGCCACTTTAGAATCGGTGGGGAATAAGGCAGATCTCAGCGCCCACCTTAAGCAGTGATCGTCGTTGTTTTGAACGTTCACAATGGCTTTTTTATTCTTGTAATACGGAGGCAAGTCTAGGTACGATCCCCCTCTCAACGGTACGTAGTTCGCTATATCTAGGTAGATGGTATTGATTTTGTCCACAACCCATCTGGAGCCTCTATGGGTAAAATTTTTCCAACGATTTTTGTACATGTTGCAAAGACGTATCGAGGGTCGAAGGGATCGATTCGGCTTGAAGTATGACTTCCTGCTTGCCTAGGAAATAAGGCTCGAACTGCTCGGTGCTACCATCTCTCTGAGGATTTTGAAGCAACATTTTAAGGGTCAACTGGTATTTGATACTTTTCAAATCGTTTAATTCTTCGTGTAGTTTACTGTAGATTTAGGGTTCGATTTTATCAGTATCGATATTAGAATCGATCACCATTTTCCAGCCTCTCAGATACTTACCCACCACGTGGTCCGTCGAATCTCAACTCGACCGGCTCGGTGTCTTCCAGCAAGGTGGCCAGTTGGGCTTTMCTCATGCGAGAATAACCCTTCAACCCCCGTTGTCAGGATTGTTATATCAATGTGCGAAAACTTTTTTTTTAAATTAAATAATCATATTCAAGTGCGAAGTCAAATGTCTAATAAGTTGTTCAATCAAGGGAGGTAACTCCGTCAGCCTGTCTCTGAAATGAAGCGCATGTAAAATCTTTTTTAAAATTTTTATCCTGAGGAGTTGGTTATGTTCGTTGAGATAATCTTTTTTTCTTCATGTAGATGAGATGACCTCGAATCACGTCCGCTCCGTGGGCTTTGCAACGATAATAATGACATTTCACGCCAATCCCGCACACTTCACATGTGTAATTCACAAAACCCTTTCTGATGGACATCATGTGGATGCCGCAATAGTTGGTGGTGCACTTTCTGCCGCAGGTTTCGTTTTTTCCGAGAAGCATGTACTGACACTGAAACGCTACGCGTCATCGCATCTTTATACACATGTAAATATATTTTATACTCATAAATAAATATTTTAGTCTAATTGCTTGGCGACGAATACAGTGGCGGCTTATCCTAAGGCCGCAAAAATCAGTTCCCAGTCTTGCTGTGTCTTGGGAGGGGTGTAATACTGGGAGAGGGTGGGTTCACCACCGAGGGGGTCGAGCCGTTTGCCAGTAAGCAGGTAGTATTGTCGCATGGCGTGGTGGACGTCCTTGAACTTTCGAACAGCGTGGTTTTCGCGTTGGAGTTGGACGTTGATGAAATTGATTCTTTCCACGCGTTTTTCCCGTACCCGGCTTGTGCGGCAGTTGCTCTAGGCCAAATCGTGATGTTTCCGTTCCACTTCGATCTTGGCAGCATTGGACGTGCCTAATCGGGAAAAGAGATAATTGCTGCCGGGAAAGGCCAGAGCATTGACTAAAGCCCCGCTGAGCATGATCACGACAGTGTCCAATATGTTTTCCGGAATGATGCCTTGCTTGACGAGCATCGCTTTGGTGGCCATCGCCAATCCAAAGTCAAACACGAGCATGCCCATGTCTTGCAGGTTGAAATCGAGTTTGGGTGCCGGTTGTTTGGTGATCATTTTGCTCAATCGAGTGTAGCCTATGGCCAGTCTGCTGATGACGGCGGCATGATACGTGTCGTTGACGATCTTTTTTCCGTCAGGGTTAGACATGGTGTGTATATATAAAAATTATATTTTAAATTATAACATGATATGAGGATTAACTTCTAATTGAGGTGCTGCCTGTGTTGCTGCTGCCGGTGCTGCTGCCTGTTTGAATTTTGTACAGCCATGCGATCATGACGGCGATGCATGCTGCTGCTGCGTCGTATGGGGCCCATTAACGATTTTTATGACGCCTTTGTGACTGGCGGCTACTTTTTGGGGATTCTTTTTTCGGGTGACGGTATTAATCGGTTCCTCCTCCACTGCTGTCGGTGGTGGTTGTTCTGGGACAGGTTCCGTCAGTGGTGGTGGTCATTCCTCCATCCATGCCATTTTGTGTAGTATGGTTTATATTTTTTTCTTGAAATCGGCAATGCTTCGCCATGATGATGGCCGCAGTCAGAGGAGCAAGCAGTATCCCGTATTGATGAAACATTTCGCAGCTGACGGTGCTTAAAGCGTGGTCGATGATCGGATCTTTCTGGAGGTCTTCCCACATGTACGGACGACGTTCCGTTTGAATGGGAAGGAAATGCTACGTAGATTTGCATCATGGTCGATCCTATGGTTTTCGACATTTCGGGTTTTGTATCGCGCGAGTGAAGTCCCCGCCGAAGTATTGTATGGCTTTGCCACCGACCGCCAGTGCCACCAGTCTCTCCCGCTTGGTGTCGTGTTTATTCTCCCATCATTTGCTCAAGCAGTTCGTTGCACTCCATCTTATAATATAGCAAACTATTTTTAAATCTAATAAAATTAAATCCCGCGCAAGCGATAGGAAAGTCAAGTGACACGCCAAGAAAATTTCGATCATGCGAGCTATAATGTGGCTTAAATTTTTATTGCTACAATTTTGCTTAAGTTTGCTAGAATGTTGCTTCAGTTTGCTTAAGCTAGCGAATTTTAAATGCTACAGGTTGGTCCGTTTTCAATAGGAGTTTGGCGTATTTCGTTTCGGTGAGCTTGTTTCCTCGGAATCACATCGTTTTCTCTTAAGCATTCCTCGAACGAATCCCTGTCCTTGCAGTGAAACAGGGCCACCCATCGCGTCTGCTCCCTTAGGTCTTTGAGCAGTCATCCAGGAGGAACAGCTTCGACTCCCCTTCTTTGATCGCGCGGATATGTTCAGGTTGATGTTCCACAGCGTGTCACTCTTGTTCGCGACGATCTTCCGGTGAAGCAGAACGCGATCGTACAGGGTGACTAACGCACCCGAATACTGGCTGCAAATCTTTCAAGCCAATTCTTGATTCGTCACCTTGTCGAACTCCAGCGAAATATTGTCGTTGGTGTAGCGTCCCTCCTCGTCGCTCTCCGTCACCATCACGTGACTGTAATCGTTAAATGTTAGTTCGTACTACGGCAACTCGAAGTCGAGCAGGATGCAAAATCGGTTCCCGCACGCCTCGACAACAGCCTTGTGTTTTTTCGCCATCGAAGTGAGTTCGGTTTGGTCGAAACCGTACCCCATGCGCAACCGAGTCAACAGACACCTGGTTCGCTCACGGTTCTCCAGAGGTCCTTGTAGTTGAAGAACACGTCGCTGTCGTCAATGCTCAGCACCTCGTTACTGCTGATTTTGATGGTCGTTTTCTTCATGATGGCAGCGTTTGTTTTTTCGTCGATCGTGCTCGGATTGTTGGTGATCGTCACGGACTGGCGATCGGCTTTGACCGCCAGGGGTTCTCTCAATCTTCGGTAAGGGTTTAGTTTTTCTCTGTATGTTCAATAAATAAATTAATCATTGCCGAAGGTTGTTTTGGTGACGATATTCCCATGGACGATTTGGGGGATGATGGAACCCCTTTGCGCGATGATGGCTACGCAGACACTTTGATAACAAGAGCGGATGCGAAGATCTATCTGATGAACACCCGCACGAGAAAAACGTTCGCTCTGTCGACTCTGGCCGGAAAACACGGCGTCCAATTCGTTTCGCGATGAATTACAGTGGTGCACGACCAAAACAACTTCCGCTCAAGGTCGTCCAAGATCTGGAAAACGTAACGACTGGACTCGACAATATCACTGCCGGAGATGATCTGAGAGACGTGCCCCCGATGTGCCAAAGAAACGTCTGACGACATCGAAAAAATATTTCACACGTACGCAGACGAACCCTTTCGGAACTGCAAGGGCTAGACAAGGCCTTGAGAACCATTTGTGGGTCGCTTGTGGAAAACATGGCCAAACTGAAAGAACTCGACGATCGTATCGCTTATGAGACAACCAAACTCGAACCAGCAGATGATATGGATGACGATGATATGGATGATGACATCAGCCGACGTCAGATCTAGGAAAGGTTACGACCGTTTCATAAAAAGGGAATGTACGCATCACAATTACCAGATCAAACAGGTTATATGCTAGTCCCTCACTCGGAAGACGCATCGAAATGGCTCTATTTAAGACGATATAGTGAAGTCCCAGACTCGTGGATCACTGTGATACTATTATTAACGTCGTTCTTGGAAATGCCTCAGGACAACGGGTGGGACTTCTGCCTGGGTTAGACATACGCTGGCACGATCGCTATAAAAATCAACCCTGTCGTATTTATGTAAAACTAGGAACAGCTTCCACCACAAGCCTCGAGGGAGTCAACGTTTTTATTACAGATGAAATTTCACTCCACCAGACTTCTGCACCCGAACACGTGTACCTCATCAGCTTAAAGTATATTCATCAAYGATTGACGGAGGACCAATTAAATATTATATTGTAAACTATATATATAGTGCAAGATGGGATTGTATCCGTCCATGGAGGACATGACTCAAACACTCGAAACCATGGATGGATTTCGTTTGCGACAGATCAGCGACATCAAACGACATATGGAACGAGAACGCGACGAGCGACTCGGATTGCATAAAAAGTACCATCGGGCCGTCAGTGCCATCGACGGCGCGGACACGGCCCTTGTGGCAGCTAACATGGGGTGCTAGCATCGGCTTGTTGTTGACCATCGTGGCCACCCCCATCGTCCTCAGGTTAGAAGTAGCCACCGGGGTATTGGGACTGGCGGGAATAGCCCTTAAATTCATTTTGCGTCGGTTGCAACGGAAGGCCTTAAAACACGACGAAATCTGAGTGCTGACCGAAGCCAAGCTGAACACAATCGACGACCACGTCTCATCGGCGCTCACAGACAGTAAATTCTCCGAAGAAGAGTTCTGCCTGATTTTAACCGAACTCGCCAAGTACCACCGCATGAAGGAAGAGATTTGAATCAAGACTCGGAAAACCACCGACTTCGGCTCATAGAACAAGGCCGTCATTATGACATAGCCGAGATATTAGATTTAGACAATGAGTACAAAAAAAATGCCTCCGAAAAGGCGGCACATCGAAGGATGCCTCTCGACAGACCATCGCCGTTTTTAATGGGGGCTGGGGAACTTATTCATAAAAAAAGCCTCCAAGCCGCATCTGCAGCAGTACCATCATCATACTACTACTTCATGACCTTGAGGCTGCTCAGGTCCGGAAATCATTCCCAGGATTCCCTGATCATGCATAATTTTCAGGATGCCGCTTTGCACAAACATATTCACACATGGGACCATCTTTTCCTCCATTTACAATTCCTTGGTGGGCAGTAGGCGGTCCTGTCATTTGCAATTTCTTTGGTCCTATGGCTTTTCACCCATGTTACCAATGTTGAACCAATTTGTCTCTTGTACTTAGCATACAAATGTTGGAATCACCAACATAAAAGTGTCAGTAAACAGTTTTTAACAAGGGCTTATAATTATCTGCTCAGTTATGGTGGGCATTTTCAGTGTTTAATGCCACTTAGGAAAAGCACAGCAAAGTCACACTGATAAAACTATGTTAAAGGCTATGCAACCTTAGTGAATCTCAAAAAAGGTTAACTCAAGAGATTAGGAGTAACAGTTGTATGCTGTGTGACATGTTTGACATGAACATGACATGCTAGATATTTGAAACAAAAGACACTTTCCATGGTGAAAAGTATGGCATTACAATCTTCACCACCAATTTCACATTCCATTTCTTTTGTTCAGTTTTCTGTTTTGGAATTGNNNTTTTGGAATTGTTTTAGAGTCTAGTCTTTAAGGGAAGCTGCCATTTTGAAAGTACTTTAAGCTGAGAAAACTGCGTCTGATTGGCTTGTAGTTAATTATTAGGTTGGTCAAAGTTTTTGAGATGTCAGTCTGACATAATCTGTAATGGGGTGTCCTATGATCCTTATCAAACCTTTAAGCTTGATCTTATCCAAATTAATGTTTGTGATAGTGTTCTGTGTCTTAAATCATAAAAGAATTCCATTTTTGATTACATTAATATCTTTTCAGTGACCTTGTGGGTAACCTATTGAGCACCATCAATTTTCATGGCAAAGACAACCAATATGGGACTTCAGTGTACAGATGTGAATCTCAGTGGATGTACCTTGTACCTCTCGTACATTTCTTAAAAAAGGATTCAGAACCATTCAAGAAAGTCTGTGATCCTGAATACAGAAAATCACAATGGTGGGGTCATACTGGCATAGAGAGGGCGAAGGACACGCTGAAGAGCATTCAGCAATGGTCCATGTGAGTACTATGTTTAAAAGTGTACAAAATGATCTCATAGAAAGTCCTAAGAATATGGAGAAACTTTGATAAGAAATACACAAATATCTTAACCAACTTGTGATTGTGATGGTGTTCAACCTAGCAGAAGGCAATCTTGATAGATTCTGTAATATCTTAACATTACTATCCTGTTTTGATTCTGTAATTTGCTTGTTATCTTCAATATAAATACAAGTGAAGACAGCTCGCCAAGAAACACCCCGGTCCACCCTTGGGAGTTACTTAGCAGCTCTTGAATTTCCTCTTGCTTTAAATCACTATTGGGATGCCACGATACATCGATATTTTGATGCATTGATACTTTTTCTAAGATGATACAATTATCGATACATTCAAAAGTGTTTGATATTTAGTTTTGAAAGTATCAGTTTAAATATGTCAGTATCGTTTACATTTTGAGAGTTATAACTGATTATTTTTCATTGCTGTTCAATGTGTGAAACAAGTAGAATGGTATTGTTTGAAACCATTTGGAATCTCTAAATTTATAGAAGATGCCCAAATAGAATAGGAATCACTGAAGTCTTTGATTGTTAACTATCCAAGGTATTACTAGATGTCAGAGCCCAGCAGTCTCTTGGGTATATTCTTGCAGTGATGTAAAGGAGATTGCATAGGAATTATCAAACAGTGGATGTCATTATTAATAATTCAAAGGATACTACCTCCGGTACATAAAAATTGATGATCCTGTCCACCTCATCAATAGTGAGCATTGAGGGTGTTGATGTTGGAAAGAAGTGAGGTTTAGAGGGGGAGTTCAGTATGTCAAACTTATTGGACTCCTATTCTCCAGCACAGTTCTTCATCATGGTTTGGATGGAAGAATACTCATTTATCAAGGTCATTGGTCATCCTTGGTCTATTCCATTTCTAGGATGATCCTTTTCTTCACTGGTGGTCACATGTATTTCCTCACAAGTCAGCTAATAACCATGTGGTTAATGTTCAGGACTCATGTTGCAATAGGACATCCCTGCATTGCTGCATCTTGCCATCTTTAAATTAGTTCAGATAACTGCAGTTATGTAATTATGAAATGCTTGGTACCTTTGCAGCACATGAACATGCAACCCATAGCTTTTGAGATATTGTGTGAGCACCTGTTTTGCATGTGCACCTTCCAGTATATAAGGTATGATTGCCTGTTTAGACTAAAATACTTTGAAGTTTTAAGTTGCTTCTTGGATTCAGGTGGTGCTTAATTAATGCTCATGTGTACATATTCAAATGAAGGATTATGTTGTTTGTTTGTTTTTTTGTCAAAATATAATTTAGATTCTCAAGAACCACAAGGCTTGGATAGTTGATCTTGACAATATCCTTGATATTTAAGGCATTGTTGAAGGCATTTAACTTTGTCAGAGTAGACAATACTGTCAAAAATACTCTTCTTTTTTTTTTCGCTTTTGCCTCCTTGGAACCATATGTGCTGAAAATATCAGCTTGCATAATAATGTTAAACTATTATTAAATGAACAAATTATGTTTATCAGTTTGTCCTCATTATTGATGCAGAAAATATTTGAAAAGCAAAGCTGACAGCAAGTTTTG
>VKKT01005769.1:54932-70761 GCA_008038995.1 Haliotis laevigata | reverse complement strand
AATGGCGAATGTCTGATACCTGCATCCTTTCAGAGCAGGAACGGCGGGGTAGCTGAGAGGTTCGATTCCCCAAATGAGTATAAAGTGTAAAGCCCATTTCCGGTGTCCCCCGTCATGATATTGCTGATATATTTCTAAAAGCGGCGTAAATCCTATGTCACTCACTCACTTCACTGATCGATGTCCCACATTGACCATTGTCATTACTTGGTATGTTTCAGATTTGTCTGCCGGACTGGTGAATGTTTTCACAGACATGATCTGGAAGACGACAATTGACTGGCATGCTGGACTTATTGGCTGTAAGCTGGTGAGATACTTCATGGGCGTGGTCACTTACGCATCAACGTACGCACTCGTAGCCCTCAGCATCGACCGGCTCGACGCAATCGCAAGACCACTCAGGTTCTCTGGAAGCCGTAAGTACACGGAACTGACGTCAAAACGCGTTAGCTTAAGGTGTCCATGGGTAACTGACATGGCACACGAGGACGTCATATGTAAACTTAATGTATAAATTAAGATGAACTATCGGCACCATAGTGGTTGCAACATCATTGCAAACGTCTTCTATATCATGCAACTTCGGGTTTCTATCCCCAAGGAAGTGAGTGAGTGAGTTTAGTTTTACGCTGCACTCAGCAATATTCCAGCAATATGGCGGCGTATCCCCACTGAAGCTCACACACCCAACCCCAAATGGCTAAAGTCACCAACCAACTTTAGCAACTATTCAGTATTATGCTCAAGAACACCAAGCGTCACACGCGGTTAAAAGTCCCCACAACCCATTTTGTATCCGTCAATATCTTTTACGTTTGAATTGCTTTTTGCACAAAGGACAAAGTACAATAAGAAATCCGTTTGGACTTATTTCAATTGTCATTTAACAAATTATGCAAATCAATCGAAAGAGTCGAAATTAAAATTATATGATACGTTGATATGATTGAAAACTGATCGATATATTAAAACTAGAGCTAGCAACAATTAGGGAGCTGTGACAAGTCCGCACTTGCCCCCATGGTTACCCACCTCTTCAAAACTCCATATCTAATGTGTATTGGTAGTAATAAATTTCTCCCTTGAATAGTCATAGATACAGAAGATTCTAGGCCATAAGGATGTAAGTAAAAGCACAGCACAGGTATTTCTACCGTCAACTTTTCCGAGTAGACGTGATTCTATATACTCTTTCAAATTCAATATCCTACAAAGTCTTCACTCGATCAGATAATCAATAAGTAATCCCAACCTTAATTGGAAAGTTAATTGCGGAATTAGAGGATGGGAAAACAATTTCAAAGCATTACCTCTTGTAATATTTGATACCCACGCTAATGTCCCTTCCAGCACGACCAGCAATGATACTGTAACGTTATACAAATGCACAGAAGCAGTCTACGTTGGAAGAGGGGGGACACGGGAACGAAGTAACAGACAAATTTACAACAAAAAAACATACCATTAAACAGTATGCTGCATACGGCAAACGCCAAAACATCCATAAAACAGTATGTGGTGTTCGGCGACCGCAACGAAGTCCATATAACAGTATATTGCATTCGGCAAACGGAAAACAATCCCTAGAACAGTATGCTGTCTACTTTGGCTCTATGAGGAAATGAAACTTCGGTGTTCGAATCTACGGGTGAACGAAGTAGCAGACAAATTTACAAAAATATCCATAAAACAGTATGTTGTCTCTGGCGAACGCACAAAAAATGCATAACGTAGTATGTTGCATTCGGTGAATGCTAAAAGACCCTTATGAATCGTAATCGTGACTGACCTGACCATAATTATGAGGAAATGAAACTTCGATGTTGATCGAATCTACGGCATGTTTGCTGATATGGAATATCGGAACAGCATTTTGATATGACTAGTTTTATCTGAAGACAAATAGATAATCAATGTGACTGGCAAACCTTTTGTTTCAAGACTATCATGATGTCTTGTTCCGTTAAAAGCAATCAAATTAATAGCACAAGCACAGACATTGTAAGGATCAAATAACAGAATTTGTTCAATTACTACTGTATTCTACGAGATCAACAGTTGACTGAGATGAATGACGCTGGAGGTCAACGATGACACATATCTACACACTGCACATTTACTGGCCATAAATAATTGATTGCCTTTCCGAATTGTTTGACACGAGTCATCACAAAGACAAGGAGGGGGTGGGTTTTACATCGTTTTTAACACACAAATAGATTTCCAGAAAATATCACAGCTTGAGATCAAGAAGAACATTAAATAATACATATCTGTGACTGGTCATAAACAGGCTTCTTTACCGTGCAATGGTATCCATGTCGTGATAATAGAATATTAAGCTTCATTTTTTCTTATGCTTAACTACAATATGTTTTTAGTATATCTGGGTTGAGGTATTTCACACTGTGATTGTTAAATTATAAAACATAAAATCAACAAAAGCCATGGGTCCTATGCACGATTCCGACAGTTCCATAAGCACGTGTCCATGAAACAGGACCTGGTATTCACAAAGTACTTTCCCAACAGTCCTCACATGTTGAGAAGAATCCAAATGCCATGGTATCCAAATTGGATGAAGATAGATATAAATTTCTGATATATACAAATTAACACATTGAAGGTTTCTAGGAGTGTATGTATGAAGGCCGAAGGGGTGACTTCAACTTTCCAACAGTCAACTTCTATTTAGGTCGAGGGATATACCAAAAGCTTGATTTCACAACGTTTGGGGTACAATCGAGCGAGCTCTTTTAACCAAGATTTCAAAGAGCGTCGTACGACACTTCCTCGTTGTTCGACCAAGGTTACAGAATTCAAGGGCTGAGTTAAAAATGCTTCTTGACAGACATCTGGAAGACATTTCAAAATCTGATACGCCAGTGACGAAAATTAGGTCTGATGGAATTCCCTATTTTGACATGTACCAAACGTTCGAGAATATCGTTCAGGTGATCCTTAACCTGGGATTGTGTGAGTAAGGCTTTATTCCAGCAATATCACGGTTTGGGACATCAGAAATGTTCTTCACACATTGAACCCACATGGGGAATTGAACATGTTCTAACACTTTCTCTTCTAGGGTTCTAAACCGCCCCGAAAATTGACCAGCCTTAGTTTGCATGTGTTTATGGCTCATGAGATATTTCTTGAGGATGTAGAACTGGTTTTGTCTGGAACTGACTGACTTTATAAGTAAATCTACCCGGTTTATCTCGATGATCTGTTATGTTTAGACCTAGGGGACTGGTCAGTCTATTTACCATACATTGTGGAAACATATGAAACGGTTACTTCATAGTCATTACTTCATTTCTGAAGGAAATATCAGTATAACGGGGAATTTTGAAATAATTAGGTGTAGTTTAGTGATAAGAATTTTATTTTAAGTCTGATTTGATCCACTAGAAATAGTGATTTCCTCTCCTTTCGGAAATACATGATCAAATTCTTGTTTTGTGGCTGGGCAGTGTGGTGTATAGCGTGTCTCTGCATTACAGTTATGGTACACATAAACTTAATTAACTGATCACATTAATTTACAAATTGCCAAAATAAAACTTGTCTGCTTTATATGAGATACGCTGTTTGCCTTTAACAGATCCGTACAAAGCCGTAGTGATATTAGCTGAGAAAATGAAAATCGATCATGCAGTTCTGTATAAGATCCAAAAAAGTGACATCCCCTTTCTTTTCGGTTGTCGGCGACAGAAAATGGATCTTACATGGTCGTCCCTGACCTGTAATTGGACGGAAGTTTGTCACAGTAATCGCTCAAGCGCGGGATTTGATTTTCTCCGTAAGGGCTTCACGTCCTCGTACGCCTCGTAAACGCCGTGTGGAGCTCTTGTATAGACTTTGTCGTGATATTGAGCTAATTTTTCACTCCTTTAACTGTCCTTGGTTAGTACTTGTTGTTCAAAGTAGATTTTCCCTTATTTGCTGTCTTTTCCAATACCTGAAACACAAAGGAATGTTTTTTTAAATGCCTTCGTTAACATTTTGAGACAGTTTGAGAACCGTAATTAAGGAGCAGCGTACGTTTTTAAAGGGGCCAGGTTTAAAAATAAACCTTCGGCGTAATCACAGCGGTATTATTAAAACTTCAATATGAATATGCATAAGTATCCATTCGAGCCTCATTTCAGAACTATATTCCATCATATAAGTGCAATCAAGTCACATCGAGTATGGTATTGATGTTTTACGTCGCAGTCAGAAATGTTTAATAGCAATTGAATTTAACACAAACAATTAATTTACAGCAATTGTCAATTGTTCACACCCATGCCAAAAAGGACACACTACGATCGATCATGAGATAGGTGAATGGACTTCAATGTTGCGTTCAAGGCTATATGTATATAGTGACGTGTGATTTCTTGTACCAGTCTGGACATATGCTGGTTTCATAGTGGTTTAATGGTTTCTCACAAGCTGATTATCAGAGTACGTATACATTGCTCACATTTACCTTTACTCTTACAAGCCAACCATGGGGCGGTGGGGTAGCCCAGTGGTTAAAGCGTTGGCTCGTCACGCTGAAGACCCGGGTTCGATTCCCCACATGGGTACAATGTGTGAACCCCATCTGTGGTGTCCCCCGCCGTGATATTGCAGGAATATTGCCAAAGGCGGCGTAAAATCAAACTCACTCACTCACCCATAATTAACTATAATGTTTTCCCATTTGATAAATCCTGTTGATCTTGGGGTCAAGTACGACACTTGTCTATCACATACTTATAGTGATGCGATTCGTTGAGGACTATCAGCTTTGTCCACAACTAGCAAATATAGCACTTCTACTGCAGTGTTTTTTAATTTTGTGTAGCGCCATGAGCAGACACCAAGTGCCTGGAGTTTTGGCGCATAACAAATCTACTGTATTATTATTATTAWTAACTACTAAACTAAYTGAAAGAAGGTATCTCTGTTCAGATCTCCGATCACGAGTCCTGGTTGGTCTGTCGTGGGCCTCCGCTATGCTGTTCTCCCTCCCTATGCTGATCATCAACGAAACTAAAATCATAAACGGAAGTTGCCAATGTTGGATTGAATTTCCACAACCCTGGTTTTGGAAGGTAAGTTTGGATTTTATCATCGAAAAGACATTTTGATAATATATTACAGACATGTTAGAAGACGTCCTGCATTGTCATCAATTCAGCCGAAACAACTCTACATCTATGCCACATGCAATATTCGCTGAAGTGTTGACCCGTGAAGATTCGGGTTAGAATTGATCTTCAGTGACCCATGCTTGTCGTACGAGACGACTAACGGGTTCGGGTGGTGAGGCTCGTTGAATTTGTTGACACATGTCACCATATCCCAGTTGAGTAGATCGATGCTCATGCTGTTCATCACCGGATTGTCTGGTACAGACACTACTATTTACAGGCCGCCGCCATTAGCTGGAATATTGCTGAGTGCGGCGTAAAACTCACTCACTGTAAGTGTTGCTTTGATTTTTTCTAAGCTCACCTGATTAAGTTGATTAAGCTCACCTGAATGAGAGTCAAGTGGACTAAAGTAATGGCCAGTCTGTCCTCTGTCGGGCGTCAGTCCGGCCGCGTCCGTCGCAAACATCTTCCTAGTAACCACTGAAGTAACCCAACGATACATCCTTCTTCTCGCCAATGATGACATCCCATTTGTTCTAATCCGATTCTCAGTATGTCCGCGACAGCAAACATAGAGAATGCCTTTAAGTAACATGCCGAATGGCCACAACCAAGTATACGTGAATCTTTCAGTCTCGTCGATATATGCATGTGTTTGCCGTATATTTGATCTTCGCGTGACCTTGCCAGACATTCTCTCACAATTCTCACAAGGTAAACATCTTCTAAGATCTTCTCAAATATCACTGGACCAGTGGGGGGCGGTGGGGTAACCTAGTGGTTAAAGCGTTCGCTAGTCACACCGAAGATCCGGGTTCGATTCCCTACATGGGTACAATGTGTGAAGCCCAGTCCTGGTGTCCCCCGACCTGGTATTGCTGGCATATTGCTAAAAGCAGTGTAAAACCATACTCACCCACTGGACCAGTGGAACTGACGCGTGATAGTTCCGACAGAAGACGAGTGTATACACTCATTATTGGCATTGGCATTGGCGATATAATTGGATTGAAAACCATGAAATGAAATGAAAACTTGCAAATTCAAACGCTGAATTCATCTGAGTACAATAACGACCAGCCGTGTTCAAGATCGGAACAATGTCATACCACCTTGAATGTTTTGCGATATTGCAGTCCAGTTCAAATCATCACTGGTTTGTCTGGCCGAGACTCGACTATTTACATTGCACATGACGTTGTTAAACAGCTCGGATATGTTCCTGATTAAGAAGTGAGACATCAAACAAGTGAACTAATTTGAATACAGCTGTAAGTAAGGCGATATTACATAGTATTTAATCCATGTAATTCCGGTCTAGAACGGTTCGTCAGTAACCTTTGTTTGTCGTAAAAAGCGACTGGGGCGACCTTCAATTATTTTTGAATATTTCGGATGGTCAGACTCGCTGACGTGGCTGAGTCATGTCACCATAGCATCGTCATCGAAGATCGATGCTCACTATGTCAGTCACTGGATTTTCTGGTCCAGATTCGACTATTTACGGACGTGGACAATTGCATAGTGAGTGAGTGACTTTAGTTTTCAGCGATATTCAAGTTTTGTCACGGCGGGGAGCACAAGAAATGTACTTTACACATTGTACCCATGTAAGGAATCGAACCCGGATCTTCACTTCAAACACTAGGTCACCCACGGCCCCAAAGAACAATCAGTCAAACATGTAATTTAAGAGAATTAGTAACTATGAAGAAGACTTTTTAGAGTATTTCTAAGTTGGGTTGTCATACAATTCCCCTGTCTGTCCTTTGTGTATCGATCTTTCTGTGCGATAGGATACCGGTACGTGATTCCCCCAAGCCAAATAATCTCTCCGGGATCTCAGCTTGTTAGGTATTTCCTAATTATCACGTCTGATTACAACGAACGGTCATGCAGAGCCCATTTCATGATAACATGTTTGCTTCTTATACTCTTGTGCAGATGGGACAAAGTACCCTCTTTGTCCTCTTATCATCGGATGCATTAAGTATCACATTTCACTGAATGCACTCTGTACGAACAGACAGACTTGAGCAATACGTAACACCCGCGGGCCCGAGAGAACAAAACATGTTGTGAGTCCCTTTTTCGTCAGCTTTAATTATCTCTCCTCTCGGACGCCTTCGGGCATTTCCGTTTCAGCTCGGCCCAAGCCGAGTGACATTAACGGAAAAGCTCTAGGTAAAATAATGCTGATTTCCCAACATCTTCATGAACTACATATTGAGCAATATGTGTTATCGAGTAATAAATCATAATTTCGGTTTTCACTTGAAACATTTTAAACGTAATGTATAATACCAGGGTACATGGTAAACTGCCGATCGCACGAATATACACGTTGGTGTGACACATTGTCAAAAGGAAACTCGGTTGAAAACATTTATCTGAACAGGGCCAACATCACTTCGCAGTTTCAAGTCGGTGCATTTTGAGAAATATGATTTTTGTTGAATTTATTTTATAAAGATGGTTTCTTTCATGCTAGGACGAGTTTAGAATGCACAGAGACTATAAAAACCACAGCTCGTGACAGCACGCTTGAGAAATGTCAAGGTCATCACAAGAAGAGAGGGAGTGGTGTCCGCATGGCACCGATGTCCTTTCGGTAAGAAGGCTTGGCAGCATCCAAAAGACTACTTCAGTGATACCACGAGGCTGGGCGTACAAGGGATACGTTACGAAGCAGAGGACCACGTGTAATCACCCCATCAGAGGATTCCAGTCTGCTTATGTTACATCTGATCAACAGATTCCTATCGACAAGAGCCAGTTGTTTTCGTATGCGGTTGTATCGATGTAGAGCTGAAAGATTCGTTCTACGAACATCCAAGGTTTGTCCATTTGGAGGCGTTGGCGTCATGAAATATGGCGGAATTTGTGATGAAAGGAAGACAAGTCTTGTAGGATGTCATTCTGCCGCTAGTTCTTCATATTCCCAGAGGACAGCCTCAAGGAATACTGTTCCAAATGGACAATGCCACATGTACCGATACTCCATCATGTCAAACAACATACAGAAAGGAAGACAAGTCTTGTAGGATGTTATTCTGCCGCTAGTTCTTCATATTCTCAGAGGACAACCTCGAGGAGTACTGTTCCAAAAGTACAATACCACATTTACAGATACCCCATGATGTCAAACAACATACAGAAAGGAAGGCATGTCTTGACATCTTTCGAAGATGTCATTCTGCCGCTAGTTCCTCATATTCTCAGAGGACAACCTCAAGGAATACTGTTCCAAAAGTACAATACCACATATACAGATACCCCATGATGTCAAACAACATACAGAAAGGAAGGCATGTCTTGTCATCTTTCGAAGGATGTCATTCTGCCGCTAGTTCTTCATATTCTCAGAGGACAACCTCAAGGAATACTGTTCCAAAAGGACAATGCCACAGATACGACATCATGTCGAACAACATGCAGAGGGTGGAACCAAAGAGGAGAGGAACCAAACACTAGTTGGAGTCACCAAGAGGCCCACGTTATCGACAAGGCGTCGTTTCCACACAAGGCGCGTTGATGTCATTTTAGAGATGGTATAGGAGCGCTGAGAACCTTAGTTATCAGTCTGTGGTCATCTTGTTAATATATCCTACTAATACTAATGCTTTTGGTTTTTACGCCATAAATGATGGAACTTCATTATAGTTTCAAATGAAACATGTACATTTTTTGTACATTTCCTTTGACATTTATTTCTTTTTATAAGCATCCCACGTCGATGTGTACTTTCTGATCATCAGTAGGTGAGATGTAGTACCAGCACATTGTTATCAAGCATTATGTGGCTGTTTCAGGCATTATGTTCGTGGTACTCTAATTGGCCATTATGTTGATATTGGTTGGCCACCCATCAAAAGGGAAATGATGCCACGCCCAACCAAAGAATGCTGGAGAAAGAATTTAAACAAAGTACAGTATTCCCTGCTTCGTTCATATTACCACTTCAAAAATAATCAAAAATATATTTTGAACATTTAATGTTATATTCGTGAACCACATATTTTTCTTTGTAAGGACCATAAGTGACTGTTAAATTTTACTTTCTTGCTTGGCCCGAATCTCTGACAATCCTTGAGGCAACACCTTCGTTTGATTTCAAGACTGCCAGTTAAGGTACTGTCAGGATGTTTACTGTAATCCTTGCCTTTTTTAATGGTTTACTGTCTGATAAATCAGCTCAGTATGAGTTAAATCCGCCACAACAGTGACTCTTTAAATGTCATTAGAATATTCCTCTATCCTTTTCGCATACGCCTTAACATTTTGTTAAAATACAGTTCATTTGGTTTGCAAATATTTGGATCACTATAACAGATTTATGTGTTTCGGGTTTGTTTGGTTATATTACCAATGCGATTTTATGTGTTGGAGAAAATATCTGCCCTAAAGACTATGCTAGTGTGTTCTTCACAGAGGCGATTACATCATGCCTGTTTTGGGGTCAGACGCGACCTGCTTGTAGGATATTGCTAAATAGACAATGACCTTTAACTTGCAGCAAACGCCTGCGGCAGTTCCTCTGAAAACAAGGCCTTGAAAGGCCAGGTCGCGGCGAACTGTACACTCGAGTGTTTGCACTACACATTTTTGCGACAACCGTGCCGATTTGTGGTGCCGTAACTGAGTCTCTGAAATCGTAATGGTATTTGCTTGGAGTTAATGTTATTTACCACGAGGTCTCGCGAGATTGCAACATCTCTGGTCAATATTAACTATTCTGCCATTGTTGAATATATGCGATTCTTCTGTATGTACACACGATTGGCATTAATAGTGGAGACACTATTAGTTTATTAGGATAACGTTGAAAATTATGCATTTATGTCTGTGTAACTCTTTAGAAATATGACTGACATTCTTTCTATTAAACGTACTAAAGTTTAATCAAAGAATATAATGCCAGAAACAGCGCTGAGAATGAGATAGATGTGTGGAGGAGGATTCCTTGGTTAAGTTAAATGTGATAAACATCCACTCATAGTCGTTTGTCTAGAGTTCTTATCATAAAAGGAATTTTACGTTGCTTATTTATTGGATTCACATGACATCAAAGGTTTCATAAAGGGCACAGTTGAAATTAAAGCCAGTGAAATGAAATGAACAGTTTAATATTCTAATGTTTTTGAGATGGAAATATGCAAATTCAAATTTCATTAAAAAGTATGAATTTTATGTTTGGAATTCATAACGATTAATGATCAGTCATTCTCCACATCGGAGCTGTGATCACATCGCTGTGACTCTTTTACACGGGAGTGGAAAATACAATAGGAATCCTTCTTCAGCAGGAACAATGGCGACTCTATGAATTCCAGTAGCATGGTTAAAAGGTTTACTTCACTTTAATGACGAATATACAGTGGTGAAGATCCGGGTTAGAATTGAACTTCAGCAACCCACGGGTGGTTGGTCAGACTAGCTAACTAGTCACCGTATCTCAATTACGTAGATCGATGCTCATAATGTCAGTCACTGGATTATCTGGTCCAGACTCGAATATACCCGACTTCCGTCATACAGCAGTGGAATTGCTGAATGCGGCGTCAGTCAACAAACAAACAAACAAACAAATAATGTGAAACAACAGCATTACTCCTTTCTACTTTGAAACCGACGGATATTGCTCCAAAACAATATTTATTGAGAAGATATGGAAGAACAAATACGAAGTAACTAACTAGTCCATTTAGTTGCTAAGGCTGTAGAAATGCCAGTAACTCAGGAAGACGCAAATAAAACATCGTCGGCTACAAAAACAGTAACTAACACATTGACATTCAAGAATTCCCATTTAATGTTTTTTTGTTTTCATCTGTGCAGTTTATCAGTCGTATCTCGGGAGAGTTCTAATTAGTCGTTTTTATATGTTTCTTCCATCGTGGATATATCCCACACGTGACACGATCAACGTCTATAACTAAAAAACTAAATGGTGCCTATCATTTGGTTAAAGTACAATTTCATTATATATGTCATAACGTCAGTCCCTAAAGAGGAATTATTGCATTGGCGCGGTCTCATTTTAACATTATTGTACTTACTTCTAAGGGAGGTGGTATCATTTCAACAACTCTGGTCGATATGCAATATATGTCAAAGGAAGGCGTCAATATATCAGCAGAATTAAGTCGTCAAAGACAAGAGTTGTAAGGAAAGTATTTCCTATAAACTGACCCATTTTTGATCGATCCTGCCAGAGAGATACCTAAACATCATTTGGTGCGCCAATGTAATTACCTTTCCTTGTTAGCAGTTGTCTGACAAGCAGTATGCCAAAATCGATACGACTTTCCAGTCAATTGATCCTAACCCTCAGATTACGGATTTCATTCAAAACTAGTTTTTCGGACTGATTTGGGCCAACAGTGCTGGCTTACTTTTCACATTTGAGGGCCTTCACCACGTGAAAGTGTGCAAAATTGACTGAAGACTGTTATGCTACCAAAGATGGTAGCAAATTGGAGCCGCGATTTGATAACCCTCGCTGTAATCTTGAAATCCCTTCCTTATTTGTTGAGAATTTTGCCAATTATTCCAATATTTTCGCACGGAATACCAACAGGGGTGCCAGTTAGGTGCCAATTTCCTATCTACTTTATGTCTTCACACTTCAGGGCACCGGCTTTCTGGAAGTTTGTCCCGCTGAAAGCGTGCAAAAAAATCTCTCCATTTCAGTATTCTGTCTGGTGGGTGATATTCAAGCGCTTTCTTAGAATCGCAGAAAGTCGATTAATTTCTTTCCGAAAACATCAACCTGATTAAATCATTTACTTAAATTGAAACGTAAAAAAAGAATTCTTTTGCGTTGAACATCCCTTATTCTTCTCTGGAGAGTGGGTTTTCTGGGGATAACAATAGAACTGAGTATAAATCAATTACAGCTGATTGCCTATCATTTTTCCCATTGTAAAAAGTAATTGGGTATCTCTTGAAAGATTAATCTGACCGCTGATCCAGCAAAATGTATTTACACATCTCTCATATAGTTTATGCTCTACTCTTCATTTAGATGTACGTTATCTTAATTCATACTGAATAATAATAGCATGGGTAAGGCTTGATTTAAAAAAAAAATATCTTACGCGGCGCTTTGTAGCAGTAATAGCTCCGAGAGGCATACAATGAGGTCATTTGCGTTCAAATAACAACTGATTATCTGGCCAGACTCCCCATATAGCTGGAAAGAAATGCTGAGTGCGGCGTTAGACAATAAACGGACAGATAACAAAATGCAACAAACATAATTGGTTGTAATTATGTCTACCCTTATCTTGGGAGTGATTGAAACTTGGCAGAGAAAAAATTGTCGATCGGCTTTTATAGCCTTTTCAATCATCGAGTATGTACTTCGTTCAAAAAATTATTACACATAATATTGAAAGTTATCTCGATCCCCAATATTCCAACGTTACCTCTCTTTAATGGCCCAACTGAATTTACCCATTAACTTGAATGTCCTGGCGAATTGTCTGTTATTCAAAAACTTCTTTGCATCTGAGATTACATCCATTTCATATAAATCATTTCACTAAATATTTGAAGTAATTATTTCATCTAGAATGTGTTTAAATCGTATTTACAATATGAAACCAGGAGCATTTCGGCAACATCTCAGCAATCTCAAAACCTTTCAAGGACCAGAGATATCATTCACATCAGAAACTGTACAATCCATTTCACTGGATTCTGAATCTACAGTTGGTTGGTTGGTTTAACACTGAACTATCAGAACTATCTATGATCTCTAACTTTTTTCCTTATATGTTCAATTCGATTAGAGCAACACATTTTTAAGTTTCAAATTGCATTGTGAAATGTGAAAGTCACTTGAACTAAAGTTGCTGATTTGTCGGTTAGCACTCAGCAATATTCAAACTATATGGTTGCGGTCTGTAAATAATCTAGTCTGAACCAGACAACCTCGTTGATCAATAGTATGAGGATTGATCTACACAAATGTGAACCGATGACATGTGTCAACCAAGTCAGCCAACCTGACCACCCGATCCCGTAAGTGGCATCTTACGACAAGCATGGGTAACTGAAGATCAATTCTAACCTGGATCTTCACGGGTCCAATAATGCTACAAATAACCAGATATTCTAGTGAGCTACAGAGCCTTATGGTGTCACAATGTCATTGGTGGGATTTCATTTGACATTGTCATATGTCTCCATAAAACGTCGAAGTTGTCTTATTTCATATGTATATAACCTTCCTGTGTGGGAACCTTGGACAGTTAGACGTATCATAAACATGTCTGTCTCGAACCTTAATTACCTAGAGTATACACTTGCAATGTTAAACCTCAAGTTTAAGAGAGCGTTATGGGTATGGTGAGCTTATTATTGCTATTTATGGAAAACATGGCGGTGGCATGACATATTTGATAACGATATCTGTATAATAAGTATTACTAACAATCCCCGAAGTATCTTTCGAAAACTATGAACTCCAAGAAGTGTGCAGTCGTCATCAAGATTACACAGATTAAATTCATCCCAAAGTCGTTAATGTGTCTCCGTTCATAACGTACGCGTCATCCTTACTTCACTGGGCGATCCAAGGGTGGTGGTCAGGGGGTTAGACACACACACACACACACACACCCTGAAAATGACTATAGACCACCTTGAAGTTAATGTTCAGCATTGGCGGGGACTAGTGGGGGGGTCAGGGGGTTCCAAACCACCACACACACACACACACACACAAACACACACCCCACCCCCCACCCCCTTGAAAATCCCTTGATCCGCCTAAGCTTACTTACCAATAGTTTAAGTGTGATTTGCATATACTTTATTAAGGAATCGGGTTGGGTGAGTTCGGGTAGATTGAGTTATTATTGCTTAACGCTTATCAACAGCCGTGCAGCTATCTCGCGGCGACGATCGAATGGACTATAAAACTTGGGTGAACATACTGACGCAATATTGCAAGCGTTTAATCAGGAGCAGACGGTTATATAGCCATCCCTCTACGAGCTTTAAAGTCTACGCAATTATTTCCCAACGTAATCGTTATACAGTGGAACCCCGTTACTCCGGATGTCGTCGTTTTCAGTCTGGATTAACAAGTGAGTGAGTTAAGTGTTTCAAGTATTATTCCAGCAATATCACGATGTGAGACACCAGAAATTTGGAGAATAGAACCCGGGCCTTCGGCATGACGAGCGAACACTTTAACTGCAAGGCTCCCCCACCATCTCCCTCGAATAAGGAATCGTGTTTATCAAGATGTGATATTTGTGTGGGAGTACGTTTCACGGAAATCGTGAGGGTCTGGATTAAGGGTTCCCTGATTAACCAGGTTTCATTGTACTTCTACATCGAGTTTATTGTCTCTTATGTACCAACTCAGTGCCTCGTTGTGATACACTAACGATGCAAATGGATCTTCATCCGTTGTTTCAGCTCTACATCACGACAATTGCTATCGTCCTCTTCTTCATCCCCGCCGTCATCATCGCAGTGTGTTACATCATCATCGTCGTCATCATATGGACTAAAACAACGCTACAAGTCTCTGCACCAAAAGGCAAGCACCGATATATTAAAAATGGTAAAAACATATTTTCAACCCTTCATGATTCAATTACAGGTGACGAATGTACAACATGGTTGTATACATTTGTGGACATACTTGTTCATTCAACAAAAAATTCTTAACCTTTATGAAGTATTACCTCAAAGATGATGTATTAACTATTTTCAGAGGACAGGGAATTTGCTAAAGACATGTTATATTTTTTGGTTGATGTTTGCTTCAATCCATTTAACTTTTTATTTTCTGAAAGGGAGAATTGTTCTTTCAACACAATTTTGTGAGACATCTTGTGCCAGTGAAGACGCTTAACACATTGGCTTCTTGTGCTTTCACGGGCTGTTGTCAATACGATATATTTCAGTTAACTGGCACGACACTTTGTCCAGCCAAATATAGGGTCACCTGGGAACACATTCCGTGTTACATGTCACAGTCAAATACACGTAGAGATGTATTAGGGTTATTAGGGAATTATGTGTGTCAATGTATGTGGTATGAATAGACATTTGTGTAGGTGTTTCTTAGCAATGTGTACTATGAATATTCATAGTGAACACGACATAGCGTTCTGTCTTTTAACCTCTTTCCTTACAGGGGTATAGTTAATATGTTTTCCAAATGTTCAAAAACAATTTTCCAGCAATCACCAAGCTACCCTGAAGAACATTATATGTATTGGAAGCCACACCTCTCATCATAACCCATATGGCTTGGCCGGAATGTTCAAATTTGCATCGTACACAGACGGTTTAGCGTGGCCGGAATGTTAAACTTTACATCGTACCCAGACAGTTTACCGTGGACGGAATGTTTAACTTTACATCGTATCAGACGGTTTAGCGTGGCCGGAATGTCCAACTTTGCATCGTACCCAGACGATTTAGTGTGGCCGGAATGTCCAACTTTACATCTTACCCAGACGGATTAGCGCGGCCGGAATGTTTAACTTTACATCGTATCAGACGGTTTAGCGTGGACGGAATGTCCAACTTTGCATCGTACCCAGACGGTTTAGTGTGGACGGAATGTCCAACTTTACATCTTACCCAGACGGATTAGCGTGGCCGGAATGTTTAACTTTACATCGTATCAGACGGTTTAGCGTGGACGGAATGTCCAACTTTGCATC
>VKKT01005769.1:35806-49029 GCA_008038995.1 Haliotis laevigata | reverse complement strand
ATGGTAGGGAGTAATATCACCAATAGGAATGAGTTTCAGACATTGTACCTATGCTGGGAATCAAACCCAAGCTTTGGCATGATGAGCAAAAGCACAAAATACTTGACTAAACTACCAGCCACACATCTGCATGTCCCTTCAAACAGACTGCAGTTCGGATAAAAGGCAATACAAAAGTATGAGGAGTAACCATTTTAAATCATTGATATTATACTGATACAGTACTGCTGCATGATGAAAACTGATCGATGTATTGCCATCGAGAAAAGGCGATTGTGATCAATCCATGTACACCCCATGTTTGCCTGAAATGTTACTTCCTATTTCGACCCGTAAAGATCTGGGTTAGAATAGGTCTTCAGCAACCCATGCTTGTCGTAAGAGGCTACTAACAGAATCGGGTGGTCAGGTTCACTGGCTTGGTTGACACATGACATCGTATCCGTGTTGCATTGATCGATGCTCGTGCTGATGATCACTGGATTGTCTGGTCCACACTCGATTATTTACAGACCGCCGTCATACAGCTGGAATATTGCTGAGTACGTTTAACCTCAAACAAACCTCTCTAGTTCAAGTGACTTTCACATTACACAATGCAATTTGAAGCTTTAAAATGTGTTGCTCTAATCGAATTGAACAAAGCAAAATTAGAGATCATAGGTATTTCTGATATTTTTATGTCATTTTGTGGTCAGTCTTCACTACAAAAAATGGCTCCAAAATTAGGTCATAATCCTTTAGCTGTCCAGCATATAATTCATAACAGGTTTGAACGGAAAGAAATATTTGTGCACTACATGCGGAGGGATCAGTGGATATGCGAGTGTCTTTGAAATCATACAGTATTACTACTCTGTTACTGTTGTGTAGATACAGGAGAAACCCCAAAAGGACCCATATGTCAGAGACAATACTGACATGTCATCCTTTGGCAGTGGACCGTGCTAATATTGTACTGGTCGAAAAGAGAAAAATCAATTGGAACACACTCTGCGTTCTTCCACGCGATGGCTCCTGACGACTATACACACAGCGGTACCTTTAAGACGAGAAGAGCAACATAACAAGCCAAGCCTCTTTAATCGTTACTGACCTTTTCGTGCGCGTGTGCCAAGCTTGTGAGATATTCATTGGGAACTTTGTCGAGTTAATTGCTGGTTATGCGGCAAGCGGTTTGCACACAACTCGGTTGTCATTTGACCGAGTCCAATGGCAGCACCAGCTGATCCATGCAAAATTGTTCTGTCGTAGGAATAGAAGGCCATTGACGATATTGAATTAGATTAATGTCTTATATTGCTCTCGTGTCTTGAATATTTTGGTAACGAAGCCATTATAATTTGCGATATAATGAAATTGCAGAACCAGCGGCGGACTTCAGAGGCAGAATTTACAAGAGTCTTTTCGAGAATGGCTTATTGTTTAAAGAGCCAATGATGATTTGGTTAACCGCGGGTTATGAATGAACAGGATGGTTTGAAGTATGTATTGACGCACAAGGGCATCTTAACCATATCAGAAAGGGTTTCTTCTGGCTCCCGAAGGGCTGCTAAAAGCCCAATTAATCGATACTACAGTCTTAAAGATGGTCTTGTCGCTATCAGGAGCGTTGGGTGAATTTATCTAAGTACAGAAGGAAGATTAAATGTCAAGATTCCTAATTTATTTACACGGTTCGAAATACATACTTTTTAATGAGTAAACGAGGAAGAGGGGTGTCTGTTCTGTGATGGTCCGATATGACCATTAGGGTAACGTTCGGAAGTTCGTCAACCCCGTTGTGATAGTTTCAATGGTTTCAGTGTCAATCCGTTCAAAGAGAGTGATTTTTGTTTGGACAGTATTCCAGTTTTATCACGGCACGTCGGCTTGATGTGGGAACAGGGTCCGACATGTTGGAGGTCTCAAGCGTTTAGCACCTTGGTAGAAGCAATGACCACGGTTATTCTGTCAAACAAACGTTCACAATGAATTCAAATGTTGGATCTTAACCACAGTAAGCGAACCATGGCACCAGTTAGCGAATCCAGAATTATCAAAGAGTATTGTACCAAGGCCAACGGCATCAACGTTAACGACTGTTGCCCAGTGGTTGCAGTGTTGAGGATGACAACGGTATATATTACGTTCATAGCAGCTGCTGCAGTAGTGCTGAAAGCGGCGTAACCCATACCTACTTCGACTCACAATGGTGGTAAACCTGTCCGAACCCAAATTTCAAACACCCGGATTAAGAAGGATATATTTCGAGCGTTACAGAATAAATGACAGAACCCTTCCGAATGGTCTCTTATAGGCATCATTAAATTAGAGTCGGCGATGTCAAATTGTGACCATCGCTCGCGGATGTAATCCCTCTGCCGCGATAAGCAAGGATGTTATTTGACGTTAATGAAGGACCCACGAAGAGAACAGGCAGCAGTACTTCGACTCTCCAAAATAAACATTCTCCTTTCAAAGCTATACTAAACGATTTTGTCATGGCAATTTTACACAATCATACCATAAATGCTACAGCGATACGGAATATTCCAGGTAGTGTCTATATTGTATCCTAAAGCGCGGGCGTCTTATTTCCCCGTCGACGTAATTCGAGGAAATGTACGGTTGAGGGTTTCCATCATAATGAATACATGTCCTTGGAAAGGGCAGTAATAAGTTCTGTTGGTTTAATATCCTGTTTGACATTACAAGGCAAATTTGGATGTGGACACAGCTTATCTCTGTTAATACCACACTGACTATCACGTAAACAGCACATGTATAACTTCTTATCTTAGCAGGATTCTCCTGTAACTCCTCGTAATATCATTTGACATCTTCATCTCTACATCTTATCCTCAGATGTATAAATCCTTTGCTTTCCTCCCGCACAACTAAAAATTACGAAAGCTTCTATCTGCCATGGTGAAATTCGTATAATATGTAGCATTCACTAGCTATGCTATTTATGGCGTTCTTGCGAAAAATATTAATTCACTTTTACCACTATGCAACGCGCCCCTTAACGTGGAGATTATTGCGATGCAACATATATGCACTAGGAGGGAACTCTGTAGCATAGAGAAGGAACGTATACAGTGAGGGGATGATATGATTATGAAAGAAGAGATTGCAATGACATATGGGACATTGCGCACTGATGTATTGTAATTGTTACAGTAAGATGATGAATCAATATGTTCCAGCACGTGGAATTTAAAGAGATTTAGGATGATCAAGATTTCCAAAGTCACTCATTATCAGTCGACGACTATTTGCATGGAATGGACTCATCATTGTACCGATTTAACATCATCATGTCCTGTCGGAATGTAAGAGAAATGTAAGGACGTTGTCAACTGTCGCCACCGATGGGTTACCTGGACATATTTGTCTCGTTAACGTCCGACGGCTCTAATCTTCATTTCGCCACTGGTTGTCTTATTTACCGTAATTTAATTTCACTGACATGATGAATGTCTGTATCCCGTCTTCTCATTTTACACAATTGATTTTTCAAAAAGGTTGGACACGTCTAATGTTCGCAGTAAAAGTCAGAGGTTTGCGCAAGGAAAAAACTAATTGCTACATTTTATATCATTCTAGGTATAGTCACTGTCATATAAATCTGATGAAGTCTAGTGAAATAACTATTTGTTTTGACATATCATGTTCTCCTTCCCTGAAGAGTGATTGAAAATGATAGATTATAGTTTTCCGTTGTGTCTATTTCAGTACAAATGACGTGCAAATGGGTATTTTGTTGTTAGGCTGAATTAAACCAAAGCCTTTAAAATCTATATCTATCTTAGTAGTGAATGAATTGTGTTAATGCAACTAAAGCAAGAAAACAATTTCCGTAACCATAAGGAATAAGCATGGGCTATGATAATACAACTGCTACTGACGTTGAACCCTGTTTAACAAATATGCTAGGTTTACGTTAAAGTTATGGAAAAGTAGTGGTTTGTAAGTTTGATTCCCTTACAACCACACGGAATAATTTTACGGTTTCAAAAGCGACAAGAGCAACAACTTTGATATTGATGGGTTGTTCCAGAACAACTTAACTTTCTGTGAAGCTTTTATCATTTACTAGCGAATCCAAAGTACAAACATCACATCGATTTAATCTTTCCAAAAACAAATGACCTTCTATGACCTTTAAACGACAGACTCTCGTTTACAAGTGTAACGTGCTTCGATCCCTTTCCAAATGTCTTTTGAAAACTTCTGAAATACTGATTATGGGCATGCGAGATATGTCTTCCTCACGTAGCAACCGACAGACGATACCGAGCGTTTAATTCGCATTCACCTGTTCTAGATATAGGTCACCAGTCATCAGATTCATTTACGATTAAAGCCACTCCCGTGTTCCGATCTCCAAGTCGCATCAATGCCATCCATGTTTTATGGAAGCCAGCTTCGTGTTTCTTTTCCACAACGTTAAGCTTTTTAACACCACCGGCTACTAAAACGAACGCGGATCAACGAAACGATGGTCTTAGTTGGTGAAGCGTCAAATATTGGCTAAGATCTGTTGGCATCACTGGCTTCATTTAGCTAATGACAACTATCTTTGCGCAATGTCCCTTTAATGTTGGGGAACACTGCAGCAAAAGTGCTCGAACATTTGTTTCCAATGTTGGTAACCATGAACCAGAAGGTAATGAAGTCTAGTTTGAAGCATCTTGTAGGTTTGACAAGAATAATATCATCCAATAAAAAAACACACTTTCAAAACAACATATATTGTCACGATGTTGTCAAAGTTTCATGCACCGTCGTGATCCTGTATTGAAATGTGGACGAAAAGTAAGTGATGCAGATGACATCTTATTAATATAGACGATGGTTTAATTTCTTAAAATCATGACACAAGGCACATTTTACGACATATATCATAACGGAACATCTTATCACGTCCCAAATTACATCTGCCAAGAATTTGTTTTTTCTTCTTTTTTCAAAGAAAAGAGGACAATTTCGTATCTGCATTTTCAATTGAATACTTCAAAAAATTAAATCAATAAAAACGTAAACGAAACATGTTCATTTGCCCAAATTCATTTAAAACGCAGCTCAGTGATGGATCGAATGTCAACTCCTCCTAGCTCCAGTTACGATTAATTCAGGTGCTAACAGACACTGGCGCCTGGACACACTGCTATTTCACCGCCCAATTTAGCATATTTACATAGCGTATTCTGGCCTTACGTCTGAAAGGACCCTTATGGGTTGTAATATTTGGTTATCGGAAGGTAGGAAGACTGATAAATAACGAATAGGCAATAAAGGGAGGGTTTACGTATTAAGTAGTGGTTTGTGTGGGGGATTACAAGCATCAAAAGACTTTAGATCCCCGTTAGAAATCTAGGTTCTAACGCTGAGTCTCCCTTGGGCGTTTATGACTATCCTATCAAAAGGCGGGTTATGTACGAAATTAAGTGACAGTGGCAATATTTCAACTTAGCCAATAAGTAGGTGTGTATGGCTCCGTAGATATGAAGCGGCATCACAGCAGAAGCTGGAGGCCAAGAAGCCCTCAGCGTCGATTATTCATAAAACATGAAGGATTACGTGGAGGATATTATATGTGCCGCTATGTCAGGCAATGTTGATGATACGTGGACCTGAAATAGCGGCAGAACAAGTTGAAAACATGGCAGAAGTATATTTATCTGTGTTAGTTGATTTCTAACAAATATTCGTCATAGTTAGTAAACAGATTGACGCGCTTTAAAGCGGATTCATGCAACGATGAGCTGCAATGTGTAGTACTATTGCAAGTGGCATTTCTATTAGCACATTTGATTCAACATCTCGTCCTGTCTTCATAAATAAAATTCAACTTAAATTGTCTATAAGATCCCGACTACGTCAAAAGCATGTTTTTAAGTCATTATCAAATAGTGATGATACCATGCCGAGTTCCTGAAGTTGTGCGTATCTCACCCCTCCTGTTGAACAGTCACAAACACATGCAAAGGCATGCCAAGTGTTCATCTGAAAAGAAAGAAACGTATGTTATAAAAGGCAATTGCATCGGACATCATTTTAGTCCCTGACTAATTGAACATGATTGACTGAATGAGCATGCTGGAGTGTCTGAAGGCTGAATATGGAACATTGCTCAACACAAGGAACATAGACGATCGGACTGTTATAGTCACCCCTATTGCAATCCAGTGGTGTGTTTGTCTTTAGTGGGTGGCTGTTTAACGCTGACCTCAGCAATTTTCCAGCTAGGCGACGGCGATCTGTAAATAATCGAGTCTTTAAACGTTTAAACAATGATTTTCAAAGAAAGCGGAATATTTAGTATCTAATTATGTCGAAAGTTATTTGACGTAAATTCATATCGGTTGGTTCCAACTGAAAGTATGATTGTATTGATGATATAGTTTCATGTTCAATTGTATCTACTATTATCTTTCAATCACTTGCCAAGAGAACAAAGTTGTAAACCCTTGACCATGAAAATAAGCAGACATTTCATGACAACATGTATATACGCCAAAATAGAACGCCAAACTTGCATATGAAATTGTAATTATATTCAACAATTAATTTGAGAAATGTCTTTAGAACGTTTTGGGGGTAATTATTCAACCACATTAAACATCGGTAAATTGAAATCTTCTAAAAAAGCGGTGTTATGATTAATGAAAGTAGCACAACCACATGTATGCAATTTATTTGTATGTGAATTATGTCCCAGCGACAAGCCACAAGATTTATTTATGCTGTCATGAACATTTCACGAAGCCCGGAGTGTTTTAATTCCATCAATTGAACACATTTCAAATTCCTTGAAAAGTAGACAGGTTTAAATAATTCGGAATCCACCATATTGAACAGTCTGCTCATGCGCATGTGCAGCGTGACAAATTTCCTCTTGTTTGAAGGTCAAGGTTTCAGCACGTCAATCGAAAGGTTGGAAGTCTGTTAAACGGATCCAGATTTTAGTGAAATAAGGGTATCGTTTCACCAAAAGAAGATGTCGATTTCGTTAATGAAAAACTCGAAGTAAGGCTACATCGAAACCGGATTTATGTGCAACATGACTGCCTGAGAAATAGTGAGATGGGGCTTTTATACCACTCCGTTACATAAATGAACCGGGATCAATTTTGGAGAGAGCCAAATGCTCCATTCTGGACGACGTGTGTAATTTAGCCTAGCTTGATGAGAGGTCACATTTTGTTTGCATTATATTTGCGGCATATTTTTTTTCCATGTAGGATAATAAGGTCCGCGTGTGCAGCCTGAAGTAGGATAATTAAAATGGACATTGTCAGACGAACCTTGAGAATGTGAGCTGAGAAGAAACAGGTTTCGAAGATGACTTTCTAATGATTGACAATTTCGTCAAAAACACAGGACAAGCCCGGGGCTTACTCATTGCTGGAAAGAAACATCGATTGCCCATAATGCTGGCCTGTATTCTTCAGCCGCAGATAAAACCTATATCAGAAGTTTCCATTAGAGCCGTGTTAGACTGTAAAAAATGTAACCTATTTAAGGAGCGCCATAGTCTGATACCTATGTCTCTGTACAAGCCTCGGTTAATGTTGCTCTGTAAAGTATTAGAATACATGGAAACTTCCAAGGACATTAATGTACTTTTAGTGCCATTTCAAAGGGTTTCAAGTCGTAAGAACCCGTTAACATTAGAGAAACTCTGGAATATGGGCAATGTCTACAGTCAGC
The DNA here is from genome assembly GCA_008038995.1 of Haliotis laevigata. NCBI lineage: Eukaryota > Metazoa > Mollusca > Gastropoda > Lepetellida > Haliotidae > Haliotis > Haliotis laevigata. The sequence continues at coordinate 41,328 of VKKT01005769.1, read as the reverse complement.
TGATACTGAATTCGTATTTCAACAAGTGTCCATTTTAATACGAAGTCTATAGACAATGTATTCTAACACGGCATAGAACGACAGAGAAGGTCAGTCGTTATATTTATCTCAATAATGACTGCCAAAGATATCTTGTAAATAAATGTAGTATATATTGTGTTTCCATTTCGGAACAATGTTAACGAGTACTATGTTTCTTACTCAAACTGCTGAAGAAACGCCATGTCTGCCAAATTAGGAAATATGATTTTGTGTGTTTATTACCATAAAAGAAACACCTTTGCTTCTCACTGGGTATCAAACAAAAACATTGTCTGGGCCAGACTCGATTATTTACAGACCGCCGCCATATAGCTGGAATATTGCTGAGTGCGGCGTAAAACTAAACTTACTCACTCACTATCAAACAAAAACAAACTGACTCGGTCTGTAAAACACTGAATGCATTTATTCATTCTGCGTCAATAATTTTAACTTAAGGTAGAAGAATTGCTCATGTCCAGTTACAAACCCGCACTGAACAAATGCCACATTTCAGAGCAGTTGATAGATGGACAACTAACAGCCATTATGAAAGGGCTATGTTTAGCAATCTGAATAATTGTTAGATTAGTACAGTAGAACACGGATATAATGAACTCCAAGGGACCAAGAAATTTAGTTCGCTATATCCGTTGTTCGTTATTCACATTTGACCGCCATCTTGGATTGTAGAGATGTAGACATTCTCAGACATTACCTATATCATGTTGATAAAWATGAAGTTTATTGAAGTTGTGTAGTTTATTGTAGTTGTGGAAATGTAAGATAACGTTTTTTGTCTATGCTTGTGTTTGAAATCATGTCTTTCACAATGATCAGCCAAATCTGCTCATAGGACGAGATTTGATGAAGTTTCTTTTTGAACGACAGATTGTGCATGTTAGAACTGAGCATAACTTTCTTAAATAACATCGTGAAAGTTATCAGATGTGTTCGAAACTTAAATTTGTACTTTTCACCACCCGCATGTCTGGGAGGAAATATAGAATTAAAGCTAATTTATGTCAAAAGATTTATGTTAGAGGGAGTTAGGATATGAAGATAAGACCTCTCGGGTCACAGAAAACATACCGAATTTTTCATACAACAAAACCACTCTGTCACAACAGGAACACGACAGAACCAAACAGGGTCATGGCAGAAGCATTCATTGTCTGTGACAAAAGGAACATGCAGAAGCATTCACGGCCTGTCACAACAAGAACATGGAAAAGCATTCATAGTCTGTCACAACAGGAATTCAGAACCTATCATACGTATTCATGTTCCCATGTGGTAGAAAGTACACCTCTTGTAGCTTCCATCTAAGTAATGTGACCCTGTATTGTTAAGAAGTCAGCATTTTTGCCTAGATGTCCACGGTGAAGTTCTGACAATACCCTCATAACTAAACATTCTTTGTTCTCTTGCGACAATCTTCTGTATTCGCGTAGGTTTGGCATCTTTGATGTCCATGTAGGCTGGCAAAGATTAGAATGGGCAATTCCTCCGCACACCTTCAAAGAAACCGAGAAATAGTAAATACATTTGATAGCTTGAGATTCAGTTTGGCGATAAGTATGGCTATTGCCACAGATTAAGTGGTCTTTGTTGTATGTCATGTTCAGATTGGCACAACCTTTTTTAGCGTTTCCAGAAAAGCCGGAAAGCAATACCAAGGTGTCATTTACCATAGATGACCTATCCTTCGTGTTAGAGACTGCTATCAAACACTGTTTGGAAACATTCCTAAAGAAGTAGAAATGTCCTTTTCATATTGACGTTGGTTCCTCACAATGCGTTTTAGTGTGTATGCGTCAGTATGAACATCTTGCACAAGGACTGGAATCAATTGAAAGGCATACATCAGTAGAGGAATGTATAGAAACATACATACAGGACATACATCACTGGACAACGGGATAGAATCATGCATATGAGGCACTGCCTCTTGTAATGATGATATTGTGTTATGTAAACACTGTAAAAGYATTGAGGATGAAATCCATATTGTTTATATTTGTAAACGCTATGAGGATATGCGTCGGCGTTACATTCCAAAAACGGTCCATTGATATATTTTTTTCTCCACAGCATATGTACATCATCAGACATTACCATCAGAAATAATTTTGTCAAGTTCTTAGAACATGTTTATTCTGCTCCTGTTGACATTTTTGTGTGAAAATGGTAACTAAAACCACTATTGTACAAAATAAACCCTTCGTCGTCTTCTTCTTCTTCATAATGATGACTCTCACATGACCGCAATGAACCATTCTTGCTTTTGCTGTAGGGTAAAGCACTAATTACGTGTTATACGACAAATCACTTCTGAATCAAACAATCCTCAGCAACTAATCTAAGATAGTAAAGGCAAATTCGTTTTTTTTTCTATCGCCGTTCACGTGAAATCATATTTACGATTAGTAATATATACAGAAGTGGAATTCTTCGTGTCCTATACATACAAATCGGGTAGGCGAACATGCTTGTTTAAGACTTTTTAATCAATAACGTTTTGCATCAGAATAGTGTATCAATACAACTAAAAAAGTGTCTTTTTGAATTTGTGAGTTTGTGTTTTCCAAATTGAATACATTTCGTAGTTGCCCGAATATTTAATGAGTTATGTACTATACATGATATACTTTTAAAAGACACTCCTGGTGTATAGATTCTAAAACGTTTTGTAAACAATCGAGAGCAATGAAAAATTATCAGACAATTGATAATTCCATCCGAATTATTGAACTCTCCTCCTCAGCAAAATCAAGTCGAGATATTATCACATCAGCATATATTTTGATATATTTTTTAATTATCTAATTCAATTTCTTACCTGATCGACACTTTATTTGTGACTGGATCGTGAATGTCGTGATCTCGTCTCTGTAGGTCAGTTGAAATGCCGGGCTGATTGTCTAATGGCACTAAGAGCCACTGTTCCACAGTTAAAAGGAAGAGTGTTCCCAGCCATTATGTCCCAATTTCCTGTTTGGTGGTAACCACTGATGTACAGAACCGTGGGGTAATCAGAATGGAAGTTATTAATAACCCTCTATTCCGACACAGGAAGATGTGAGACCCCATCCACGCTTTGGTTTCAAAACCGTCGTAGATTGCCTGGTAGTAGGACCAGAAGATGTAAGAGGGTAACGGTTTGACATTTTCACGATGCTTTCATTCACGTTACGCTTAGCTTGTTTATTGAACAGATGATTTATATGCTGTCCATGGTTGAGGTTATTTTAGCAGGTTATGGGTTCGCTTAACCCCATTCATCACAACATGTCAAGCGAGATGAGCTTCGTAAGTCTGAAGATCCTGCTATTACATGGGTTCGGGGTTTCAGATGCTGTCTTCATAACAGACAGTTAAACGCTGTATAGTTTACTAGCTGCAGCTGTGATAGAAATACACTGGTAGAATACTGGGGGCTGATTTGTCACTTAGAGGTCCATTAGTCTGTTCTAGAGACAACAGGGGGCATATTAGTCTATTGAGGCAGATTCTGAACACAAGTGCGGATGATATTAATAACTCCATCACTGATAGCGATCGATTACATTCATACAGATGAACGACTCATAGCTGTGGGTATCGACTACTAGAACGTATCATTACTTTGATACCCGGTGTGAGAAAACTGACTGCGTCTTAGTTCAAGGTTAAAAGCCATAACACATAAATCATACTATTAGAGACAGATATCTATTCTACACTAAGGACCATCCTTTTGGCCTCTCTTACTAGGCACGCTTATATATGGAATATCAACAATTAAATAAGGAATTTTTGAGGATTGTGTATAATTGCAGGTTGAATTTAGCGATCCACAACGGTTGTGCAGGGAATATAATCTATATTAATATTTGTTCTGATTTTTTCAGTCCTCGATATTATTTCTACGACATTAGGGAAATAACCTTTTACACAATTTAATGTCAGTTCTGATGATTCTTTTCACATCAAGCGAAGCCGTGGGTCGGGCTTGTACAAGCACACTGACAGACTGAGTGAATTTGACATCAATGATGTTCCATCCGCGCATCCACTAGAAGGATGCGTGTCTGCTACAGCGTGTCGTGATGAGGACTGATGGGTTGCATCTTGCTCCCGGCAACATATTAGGACCGGGTCCAGACAGGGTTTTATTGGGTTGTTCGCTCATGATTATATCACAAGTGCATGACCGTATAACTATCACCGTATACTATCGCCTTACTACCTCCGACCAGGCTGCTTTTTGCCTTTGTAGGTTATATTTACAATTGAGGTCCATTTCATTTCGCACTTCATGTGATCTGGATTTGAGAATTTCCGTAACTTTGAAGAATAAGAAACGTTTGTTCAGGTCATTCATCTTGGCGCTTATGATGTTTTGTTTGGTCTGAACCCACCATTAATAATATATTTGCTTTTTCTGTTTTTCGCCGTTAGCAAAATTCCTATTATAAGATGGCGGTCTGTACAAATGTCAGTGGTTACAAATACGAACAATTCTTCATGCCCTTGGGTTACATTAAGGCCATCCTAATTCTTTATGTTTCCCATCTCCAATCTGAATCAGCAAACGAGCTTTCGGGCATAAATAAAACAAATTTTTAAAAAAACATTTGCCCCTAATTGTGTAGCTTATTTTATGCAAAATGCATTTATAATTCACTTGATAAGGTTTTAAGTTCATTGATGAGGTACCTTGCTTCGGAAACAGTCACATCAGTGCATAGACACTGCGACTTGGATGATTCCACGTATGAATATTATGGGCGGGCGGGAAATGGTGAAAATACACACACACACACACACACACACACACACACACACACCAGCGTAACATGGACTGTAATTCGCTTAATTCGACGTTTACGACAGTAAACGTCCTTGAGAGAATGACGCTGATTTTTTTCCAGGACTAATGAATATAATAGCTTAACTAAATTGCTTTTAGAAAGTGAACTAGGGACTAGATTCATTGCAATGCCATTTCCACTGTGCTTTACCTGTCAATTTAGATTCCAGAGCTGTAGCTGGTCTCAGAAAAAATATAATTTAAAATCCATAAGTTGTTTCGTTAGTGTGGTTCTTTTGAAAACCGGCGAATCTGCATGTGAAACACGTATGTGAAGTTTAGCTGACACCGTCCATTCACATTCATTCCTCTTCATAAAACAAAGAGTATAAACATCCATTTGCAATCACGCCTCAGGGAAATATGGCAATATTCTTTTCTCTAAATACTGGTACAACATTAAGAATGGGGATGCCAATGCCTGTTACGAAGACAAATGTCGACGGTATACTAATGATAAGAAGAATAGTAGTGTGACATGAGTTTATGGACGAGAGAGCATGTATGTTCTCTTTTGGACTGTACGTTCCTGTGTTTTTCCAGGTGAATGATTGGCATGCCTTCGCGTGTATGTGACGGATACATTGATACATTCGGTTCTTTGAGAACACCTTGTATAATCGCCATTTCATAATTGGGTACAGAT
>VKKT01005768.1:1659-18308 GCA_008038995.1 Haliotis laevigata | reverse complement strand
AGAAAGCGATAGAGCGAGAAAGCGATATACCAAGGCGAGAAAGCGAGAAAGCGATAGAGCGAAAAAGCGATATACCAAGGCGAGAAAGCGATGGCCCTAATCAGCCATCATACTTAAACGTAGGGCTGGATTGTGGGTAGAACGTCATATCAAAGCACCCTAGTTCGATTCTCACACCCACGGAGAACATTAATTCCATTTTATGATGTTCCAGTCTTGATATTGGTGGGATACTGCCAAAGGCAGCATAAAACCAAACCAACCTGCTATTTATGTATTCATCATAATGTATTGTATTGTAGCCTTGCTTCACGACATCTCGGCATTTTAAGCAGACATTGATGCAAGGTCGAACAATATTCGATAGATAAGGACAAAAGTTTATGGATGAACAACTTCTTTATCCTGATGATGCGACGTTTCGATACAGATTCAATAGAGGTACTGATAAGTGGGCGGTAGATATACCCATCAAAAGTTTAGACTCACTAGTGTAAATGTAGCCACTTACTTCAGTCAACTGTTCTAAACTAGATTTTGCAAAATATTCCATACTGTTTAAAGGTATTGTTTACACATGAAATGATGTATTGTATAACAAATTCGTAACGTTGAAATGAATAAATAATGAATAAATGATGAAACTCAGTGATAATTGGCTAATTCTTAACAAAACTTTACACCAAAACGCAGCTGTTCACATGCGCGATATTTGCACATGCTTTTCAGCATTTTGATGCATGATCCTTGTGCAAATCATCTGCATAAGATTTGCAGTTGGTTCCCCCAAGTAAGTGGAGAACTTCATCTTCGATGTAACCATATATACATCCATGACATACAGTGAGTGCTTTAAGTCTAAACTTTTGATGGGTAGTATAATTTCCTTAACATTTTGCACACTAACCTGTTTTCTCGAATTTTGTAAGACTTTTTTGTGTGGTTAAAGTATACATATCTAAAACGTGAAATTAATGAAACTATGAAATTGATGATACTCTGAATATGTCATGACAGTGGACCAAAATCATTTTCTTTTAAAATTATCGCAATTGTTTACTTAATATTACTTTGAATCTGGGCAACCATGGTAGTCAAACGTTCGTATCAACATCTAAACAGGGTGTACAGTAGTAAAAGAATATACACGCTTTGAGGTTTATTTTTATGCGTCAGTGTTAATGATATATCAACTTGGCAATACCTCTACAACGGCTCAAGCATTCGCTAACTAGTGTCCACTGTCAATACTTTTCACTTTGTTTGTTTGGCAGCGGATAGTTTTGAATTTATGATATCTTTTATTTGGTCCACTTAACCACTAATCACTGCATTCAAGACAGTTCCAGTAACAAAAGAAGCGAAGTCTTAGACAATTGCATAATGAAATACTTCGGTCGAACTTTAGGTCGGTTGTCGAAATATAAATATAATGGAATCTCAAACTTCACTTATATTTTTGGGGGTATAAAATACTGTTGTAAGATTTATCTACATTTACCTGTAACGGTTGTGAAAAGAGAAAAATGTTAGCATTTTCACAAAGTTCTCATGAGAACAAAGTCATACACGACTTTGAGTACCGGTCACGCTACGGTCAGTATTTCTCGTGGCTTTTCTTTCAACCTGTGTCCGGTTTTTTTATGCTTGGCAAGAATTTAAAAAAATCTGCCTGACATATTTTAGGGCATCGGGTCAGTGAAACAGTACTAAAAATAACCTCGCCGGCCACTACACTTCCGCCATTGATGCGACAACTCCAGCCAGAAAACTCTTGCTCGTCAACTGACAGAGCAAACCAGATTAGACGAGGGTCTAGTTCGAGGTGCTTGTCGAGACGCTTTCAAAGGTATGTAATTAGGTTGTGTCAGTACTTGTAGACGGGGTGATTAGTCCCATTAATGCATTCTGGGGACCAACTGATTCCCTGGATCTACTTGAGTTAAATGATTATGTAAATAAAAGCGACAGAACCCTTTCAACATTCATAAGAAATCTCCGTCAAAAGCAGAGACGACTGTATAACGAATAGCGATGAGACCAAGAAAAGGTGAGTGAGTGAGTGAGTTTAGTTTTACGCCGCACTCAGCAATATTCCAGATTTATGACAGCGGTCTGTAAATAAACGAGTCTGCACCAGACAATCCAATGATCAACAGCAGGAACATCGATCTACGCAATTGGGATACCATTACATGTGTCAACCAAGTCAGCCATCCTGACCACCCGATCCCGTTAGTCACCTCTGGACAAGCATGGGCTACTGAGGATCAATTCTAACCCGGATCTTCACGGGTCCTGGCCCATTGGTGGCACTGGACATACCAATTTGTTCAAGATGTTCAGGAGAAAGGTGTACAGCATCCTTTAACAAAAGACATCTTAGAACTGGCAATACGTGCAGATAAAGCCTCAGTTCAGGAAAAAGAAAATGCATAAAATAGGATGTAACCGTGATAATGTCCCCGAGACTACCGCCTGTTTTCTTAAAGCGACTTGACACTGTCCTCAAAAGTGTCCATTACTTGTCACAAGTCATGATCACTTGTCAAATTATTAACGATTCAAATGATTGAAACCTTGTACTGGACTTTTGGGCATAGTCAACGTCCTGTATCGCCGGAACTTCAAGACCATTTGAATTATCTGTTCCACGGGGCCTTTTTATTGATTTCCTTCCTCGGCATGCAGTGATTGCTACAGGCATGTACTTTTTTCGGACCCTATCGATTTTCCTTTCCCCGTAAACGGAAATGATAGAATATACTTCCCGTTGATACAACCCCTGACCAAATCAGTGCTGATTCTCCACTGACTGACCTTTGTTTGGTTGCGTTTCTGCATGAAAACAACCATGCAGTTTACAATTCCCTAGCATTTCCCATGGACCTTAAATAGTGTCAGTAGCGGTGGGGGTAGCCTAGTGGTTAAAGCGTTCGTTTGCTGGCACTAAATCTTCTGAAAACTAGGTAAAATCCTATAGATTTGCACAGTCAGGGATCATTTTGAAGAACATTGACAAAATAAATTATCTACAACATTTTAACTTCATCAGCCCGTCATGAATATATCGATAAACGTACGATGGAAATATCCCTGAAGACCCTTTAACTGTTGTTAGATATGCTGGTTAATCCTGATTATTTCTTCTTATGTCCAAAGGGGCGGTGGGGTAGCCTACTGGTTAAAGTGTTCGCTCGTCACGCCGAAGACCCGGGCTCGATTCCCCACATGGGCAAAATGTGTGAAGTCATATTTCTGGTGTGCCCCGTGGTGATGTTGCTGGAATATTGCTAAAAGCGACGTAAAACAATACTCACTCACTCACTCACTAAATACTGACACATTTGTACCTTTACTAACAGAAACACTGTAACAATGTGCAGACTGTCAGATAGTTTATTAACTGTGTTTGTGGCCTGAAATAGCTTCTTAGCGAACAAAACTCGTACATGTACATATATAACGTGCCCAGCAAATGTGCGGACGAATCACCGTCTTCAACCATAACCCTTAATACTACCAAGGAGTGAGTAAGTTTAGTTTTAGGCCGCACTCAGCAATATCCCAGCTATATGGCGGTGGTCTGTAAATAATAGAGCCTGGACCAGACAATCCAGTGATCAACARCATGAGCATCGATCTACGCAATTGGGAACTGATGACATGTGTCAACCAAGTCAGTGAACCCGACCACCCGATCCTGTTAGTCGCCTCTTACGACAAGCATGGGTTACTGAAGGTCAATTCGTGACGGCTGAAACAGGTGGGTCAGGGTATGTGACCTTTTCACCATCTGGTATCACAATGTGATAGTGATACATAAATACATGCTCTGTCATCGTATCTCATTCAGTGTTTGCAATGCTTTAATTTGCTAGTTGGCCATCAGGGCCTGCTGCCGCCTGCAGGCTTTAATATCTACAGGCCCTGAATGAAATCTGCAGGCCCATTTGTTAAAGCCAAACCAATAAAAACAAAATAGACTACACCGTACACAGTTTCAGACTGTTTCTACAGAATCAATTAGCGAAGCCTATGGCACAGAGAGGCGTTTTTATTTGTTAAAGACTGGTGTTGACATTTCTATGCGCTAAGCGTTGAAATACCAGGAAGTGAAACTGTAAGTTATCGTAACATGGTGGRTCATGGATGATTCCAGAACGTTGATAAAGAAGGGAAAGATTCCAGTTGAAAAAAGGACATAATTTACTGTAGGCCACAAGGGCCAGCAGATATTTGAAACTGCCATCCCGATACAATAACAGCCGGCGCTGGGCCTCCTGGCCGGCGATTATTTCGAACGCTAATAACGCTAATGTCATTACTGTATTTGTTCCAGACTCCATTGTTTAAAGACCGTGCAGCTGTAATGTTGCTGAGCGTGGCGTTAAACAAACAAACAAACCAATAAGCAAACAAACGCATACACATAATATAGTCGGAATTGCACAATCGACTAACTTTCAGCAGTTTCCTTTGGATGTGGACTAGGTTTTGTTGCAAAGACACAAACAAACGCATACACATAATATAGTCGGAATTGTACAATCGACCAACTTTTACTAGTGTTTCCTTAGGATGTGGATTGAGTTTTGCTGCTTCTATTTATGTAGTATCCATCTGTTGTGCCTTACATGTATGTAGAACACTCTCGTGTGACCAGTGCCATATGTATGCATACAAACTTAAGGCTTGTGTTCTACTCTAACTGAAACGATGGTGATGAAGACGGTGAAGTGATGATTTTATGATTATGTGAAGGAAATAGCTTCTACGTTGTAATAATTCCCTCTAAATTCCTCTTAAATGCCACTGTATTGCTGAGAAGACTAAAGTAAGCTTGACGAGTAAGCTATTCATGTAGTCATTCTGTAATACGGCTGTTGGTTATTTGATTTTTAAACCACTGCAGATCACATAATATAAAAAAAACAATAATAACAATAATATTTTTCTGATCTGTCACTTCCGAGCACGTAAATTAATTCGAACATGTTCAGATGTAAACGTGTTTAGAATGTTTGGTTTGTTCATGACATAAAACTCTTCTGAAAATGTTTAGACTTCAAAACACTATAAAATTCTGGGACTATGTATAGGTTTGTTCTTGGCGGCCGTAGTACGCCATACGTAGTGTTGAGTTTTCTTTGGGGTCCGATAGTAACCTTACATGCTGGCTCGACGACAGATAGTTCATATAAACAAACACGTATTTAGACCCAGGTATAGTGCCAGGGGACGTAGCTACCATTATAAAAAAAGCCCGGGCTTTCACATGATTGTTTTTAAAGGGTTGGGCTAACCCTCAGTTACATGCTGGACTAGTCAGCTTTATTCCGTTTGACACTTCCGGTTTTGCGCAGATCATACTTCCCATACAACTAGTTGAATACATTACGATACTACAAGCAGGAAAACAACTATCACTGTTGCGACCGGTTGCTTTTGAGTTTTAAAGATGATTCATCAAGACAATGCTCTTTCTAAGAGCTACACTGAAAAGCATATGGTTCCATATGAATAATTAAGCTGACTGGAAAAGCTTCTTTGGAAAGGTAATGGTGTGTTTCTTGGGAAAGGTAATGGTGTGTACACATGTCAGAGTAGGGTTAACAGATAAGGGTTAAGTCTTTTAGCGTCCCCCAATAACCCTTTAACACTTAAAGTATAACAGAGGATGACGATGACAATCAGAAGTTGGTTTCTCATTTGTTATCAGATGTCCCAGACACATGTAAAACTGCTCGAGGTGTTTGTACACGTTAGAAGTGCACCTAATGATACAAACTTGCACTGAGTGCCCATACAAATAATTCAGGTGTGGTTCTTTATAGATCCATACATTCAGAAAATGTTGACTTCTTGACTTGTTGACTCCCGTTTACTCATCTTTTCGCGAACACCTGGCTAGCTATTCTCGAAACGGTCGTAGCCTGACGAACTTCTTAAGCTAACACATTGGCTACGATCAACGTTAAGAATTCTTAGGGCTAGGAACGTTTGGAGAATATGGGCACTGGTATCATCACTATTTTGATGCATTTAATGATTCATAAACACACGCTCATGTAATTGTAGGAACTGTACAATGGATTCTGCTTTTATCATCTTGTGGATGTTGAAATGGTTTTGTCACTTTTATTTTAACATTTGCGTTTGAGCGAGTTTAGGTTTGCGCAGCTTTTAGCAATAGCAATTTAACGACGGGGGACACCAATACTGAGCTTAATACACTGTACCAACAATATAGAGTGCGATCACTTATATATTTTATGCTTTTTGTTTATATTTTGACCAACCCTGCAGTTGTGTAAGAAGACATGCAGATAAAGAGATTTGAAAATGTGGGGATTCGAACCCGAGCGAACGCATTAACCAATACATTAACGTTTCTATAATTTCGAACATCTGATCATAGCTTACTCACTTACAATGGCCGATGCTGTGGTGTACCTAATGAAGATATACATATTGTTAATATAATTCTGCTGTAGTTAGTGAAGAGGTATTAATTATCGTTTTTGATGTGAAGCTCTCCACGAGCTCTTGTCAAATATTATTCAATTTAAGCAATTTAAGTTATAGACTGACTGACTAGAGGTCAATAAAATTGAAAAGATCAAATAGATCATTTTGTATATTTGCCATCTTGATAAAGTGAATGGATTTGCTTTTACGCTTTTAACAATATGACATAGATATCAGGGCAGGGGACACCCGAAATGGGGTTCAGACATGGTACCTGTGTAGAGAATCGAACCCGTGTCTTCGGCGTGACGAGCGAACGCTTTAACCATCGGGCCACCCCACAGCTTATATTGATAGAATTTTCGTGTAAATTATCATTTACTACCGTTGGTTGTTTGGAAAATTGTCTTGACTGACTGAATGTATCACCCGTGAAGGTCCAGGTTAGAATATTGAACTTCAGTACCCCATGCTTGTCGTAAGAGGCGACTAACGGGAATCGGGTGGTCGGGCTCGCTGACTTGGTTGACACATGTCATCAGTTCCCATTTGCGTAGATCGATGCTCATGCTGTTGATCACTGGATTGTCTGGTCCAGGCTCTATTATTTACAGACCACCGCCATATGCTGGAATATTGGTTGTCATCGTATCCCAATTACGTAGAACGATGCTCATGATGTTTATCATTGGATTGTTTGGTTCAGAATCGATTATATATAGAGAGAGTCTCCATATAGCTGGAATACTGCTGAGCACAGAGTTAAACAACAACCAACCAACCAACTAAACCAGCGAACTGAATGTTTCAAACAATAATGTCCATTCTATATGTTTACTCATGTAATAATGTAATAATGTAAACCTACAACAGCAACGTGTTTGCCTTGAGTTCCCGGGGTCCTTTCCAATCATCTTCAAACTCTAACACAGGGAGTGTAATATTCATCATATTGATATCTCATTTCACTAAATCTAAACCCATGCCAATCAGCACAAATAAACGGTATCTTCGATCACATCAAACCAACTGTGAATATTGAAGTCATGTGCCTCGTTGTGACTGGCCCTCGCATGGAGATACATGGTGCTCTGGCATCAATCAATGCTGCCAATTTCGTCAGTAGCGCAGTGTGTCAGAGTCTGATCTATTTATATCCTTGTGTCTAGATATTCAGGAATTTGCACTCCTCGTCCTATCGACCTGCTCTTTGCATAGAGAGGCATATAACTGGTTGAATGAATAGTTAAAGCGGCAAATTGATACTACATCCGAGAAGGGCAAATACGAATGAGTGCTATTGGCGGGAAGGACTAGTCAACGCTAATCCTCGCCGGCAGCCACTGGTGTACTTGAAGTCCAACAAGCTATCACCAGTTGTTTGAATACTTTAATGGTAGCTTTCTAACCGGTTTCTTCAAGTTAGGGGACATTTGTCGTGATATTTGCGCTTACTTTTCTGTCAGAGTCTGTGGTTGTACGAGGCATTACCACTGGTGTACTTGTATTCCAACAAGCTTTAACCGTAATGGTAGTCTTCTATCCGGTTTCTTCACTTTAGGGTACATTGTCGTGATATTTGCATCTGTTGTTATGCTGTCGACATGTTATCACCAGTTGATGGAATAGTGTAATGGTAGCTTTCTTTCAGGGCACATTTGTCGTGATATTTCTGTGGCTATACGAGATGCATTCATGATCAGTGGTATCATTGTCAGTTGTCGCTCACACATCATCATTGTCTCAAATAACAGAATTTGTCCAAGAGCACATGTTTTCACGACAGATATACGGCAACTTTGTGCATGCATGTAGATGGGATGGACTGTATGGCGCTATATAAATACATGTACCCATATAATAATCACAACTTTATTGCATTTGCTGAGGGAGCAACCGTTACTTAAAATGCAGCTAGTTCTGCATTATGTTTTATTAAATACCATAAGCCTAAATATTTTAATTTAAAATAGCATCATGCAGCAATGCATTGGGAGGCAGACAATTTCATTTCCTAACATTATAAAATATTATGAATTATCAAGCATTCAACGCTCTCCCCCTTCCTATCCGGTATCGCACCGTTTTATAGTCGGTCCCTTCAACATACGAACTAACAGACACTAAAGACTTATGTTGCTTTGCACTGTAAGCCCTCTATGATAAATTCAACCCGCATTAATATAACATGTAATTGAATATTTCTCATTAAAGTAGAAACATTGATAAATTGATATCCCCTCTTGATTACTTGAATCCTAAAAAGTTTCTGACTAAAGTTAATCACGGTTGGCTTAAATCCATTTGATCCTCGCTGTTAATCTATTGGTTGGGAGAGATTTTCTTCATGCATTGATCGGTTTAAATTATTCGCCATATGGGGCGCTGTAAATGTGCACACCAAAATAGATTACAAACTGTTTGTCGGTCGTAACGGTATTTTAATCAATACCAGATCTCATGATACTGGCTTTCTTACCAATGGTCTATTTAAGCCTGAATTCCTTTCACAATATTGAAGGGGCAGTGGGGCTAGCCTAGTGGGTAAAGCGTTCGCTCGTCACGCTGAAGACAGGGGTTAGATGCCCACATGAGTACAATGTGTGAAGTCCATTTCTAGTGTCCCCTGTCGTGAAATTGCTGGAATATTACTAAAACTCGCTCACTAACACTCAAAAAGCAAATGTTACAATAAAAGCGACAAAACCCTTTCCACATCCATAAGCTGATAAAAGCAGAATCCATTGTACATGTGCTAATGAGTGAGTGAGTATGGTTTTACTTCGTTTTTTAATATTCCAGCAATATCACGCCGAGTGACACCACAAATGGGCTTCATACATTGTGCCCATGTGGGGAATCGAACGCGGGTCTTCGGCGTGACGAGCGAACGCTTTAACCACTAGGCTACCCCACCGCCCCACATGGCTAATGAATCACTAAAAGCATCAAAATACGGCTTAAAACTAAACTCACTCACTCACAATGTTTATTGATGCGATTGGACAGACTAGCTGTGATAATCATAGTTGTTTCTTGTAAGGAGTATTGGGTTGCATGACCAAAACAGTCTCCACGTGTTTGAGGAAACTGAACGAATCTATGGGCTTTATACAAGTATGTTTACACTTTGGCATTTAACTGGCCCTAGACTCTTTGCGTGGTTGACAAAAAGTTAATCTAGTTGCTGACTAGTTCTTTCTTCTGGAAGGCTTCCGTAATATAGTTTTCAAAGGTAAGAGACGATGTTTCCAATAATAAAAATAACAAAAAGGTAACTACTTACCGGTCTGAAGACTCAGTCTGTAAGGCCAAAGGAGAATGTTCCATCTTGGTTATGGCCTGAGAATAATATAAACAATTTTAATGTAGACTGCGTGAAGGAGACACACCTATACAGAATGACGCAAAGCAGAACTAACCAGGAACAAGTCTTCTTCGTTGACAGGTTTCTCACTTCTTTGATCACAGTGTGATTATTCTGAGAAAAAAACTGGGATTTTTTTTAGCTGGGATATGTATTGCCAAGTGTTTACATCAAACTAACTTTTTTTTAAATAAATAAAAAAATGAATCTACTTATACGTCTCTGAACCTAGAGATTTATTGCAAAACAAATCGTTGGCTTTTTTAACGTATAACGGAAATTATACACATTTTAAGTTCGGGTTTCAATCCTTCATAGTCACAAGGCACCACCACAGGTCCTCATTTGTGTTGAACATTGTTTAATTTTTCTCTGCATCAATGATTTGGTCGTGCCTGGTGTAATTGACGGTGATAAAAAATCTTGGGCATTGAGGCAAAATCATATTAACACACTTCATTGTGGGCTGAGAGCCTCAGATTTGACGACCCATTGTTCATAAAGGACACAAACTAAAATAGCATCAAACAGCACTAGTTAGTTTGGGATTATATGTATCCGAAACCTTGCTTAAAAAAATTATTTGCTTTCAGCCTCAAAGATCAAACATTTATTTTCAGAATGATAGAAAGACACACCAAACAGCATAAAAACATCGTAGTATTGTCTGCTTTTAGCTTAAAAAATAGATAAAACGTTGCTTTTTATTTATGCTTTAAATGAATAACCAGCCCCATCTTTATACATTGGCATAATCAACATCACAGGGACGCAGTGGAAATCATTGAGTGTCGGCACAACGAAAGCTTGATCTACCAACAAAGGACTTATCTAGAAACGTCGCGTCAGTAAGTGGCTTTAATTTGAATGCGACATTATATAGTGAAACATGGCTTGAGGGCGTTATTAATTTAGGCGGATAGGAAATGGTGCATAAATGCATATTTTCACGTGGCTGTCACAACGATGTCAAAGTGACCTGTAAGTACAAGAGTCCGGATACAGTAGACCGGAGAGGCAAATATCCGCGTCACTTGAGCTCGATGACATTTTACTCCGTGAGAAAAACAATAGGTGTGAATACGTGACTATCTGTCCATACCTCTGTATGATACATATTTTTTTTTTACATGAAATAGAAAAACGTTTTGAACGTGAACGGTAATTTGAACATGTTTGGATACATTTGAATCTTCAGGTGTCTCTTTGTTTGTTATGGAAATCCTATTATAAAATATATTTTGGAAACAATTCGTTTTGAAATTTAATTTTGAAAAGATTTCGGCTGCAAAAATTCAACGAGGCCAAACCCAGAGGCAGAAGAAACTCAAACATCGTTCATTTAAGCATCTTTATGATTAGACTCTAGATTGAAATTTGACGAACGATATGAGGAAAACGTATTATCTATTTGAATGATCTCACTCTTTTACTTACCTACTCATGTCATCGTTTCCCAACTGCGTAGATCGATGGTCATGCATTCTCTTCCCACCCCCCAAACGGGAGTTACTCAAGTAAATAAGTCATATCTTCCCACGTACGTTACGTGGGAAGATATGACTTGAGTAACCTCTGTGGGGAGAGAATGATGCTCATGCTGTTGGTCACTTGATTGTTTGGGCCAGATTCGATTATTTACAGACCGCCGCCATATAGCTGGAATACGGCTGTGCGGCGTTAAACAAGAAACAAAGCAAACATTTAATCACTCAATAACTCACTCATAAACCCATCGTCCAACTTCATGGAACAAAAGGTTAAATCTCTTGGCGGGGGAGAGGGGAGGGGGCACAGATGTTGCTAAGCCGTGGCAGGATCCGCTGACCACGGACTATAATCCAAATTTCGCCCCAATAGTGCTTGTCCGAAAAACCCTTATCTGTTTATAAAGAGAACCCCTCGCCCGCCAGCTCACTCATCGTTTTCAAACCTCGAAGATAATGTCTACATAGTCAAGGGGATTAAACAAATTACAGTAGGAAGGGAGAGGCGGTGGGGTAGCCTAGTGATTAAAGCGATCGCTCGTCACGCCGAAGACCCGGGTTCGATTCTGCACATGGGTACTATGTGTGAAGCCCATTTCTGGTGTCCCCCGCCGTGATATTGCTGGAATATTGCCAGAAGCGGCGTAAAACATTACTCACTCACTAGGAAAGGGGACAAACTCCTCACACAGATAATGCCACTCGTACTGGTTAGTTTTGAGATAGGAACCATATCCCATATTCTCATTATCTAAAACATATTTGATAACATCTAAAATTCAGTATATCATAACGTGTTATTATCTGTTTTTACAGTATGTGTATGTAAAGCCAATTTAGTGTCACTACTTATATTGCCAACTTGTCATGTGGATTAAAAAAATACAACAACCTTATGCCTTTTGTAAAGATGTAGTTTAACAAAACAGTAATAACACATGGCATTGATTCACAGTTGCCATGGGGAATTCTTATTGTAGAGCCGGCCTTCAAACAGCAGTAGCGTGTGGCATACGTCACTTGGGCAGAATAACTCTGCGATTCTAAACAAATACTGTCGCCCTAATTTCTCAGGGCATTTGTCTGAATTTCTGATATTTAAGCCTTTTCAACAAATTCCAATCTGTATGTATTTGTGCATTTGACTTGACAATTTAGGTAAATCACAAAACTATACTATAATCAGTATTACTGGAATATCATAGATTACTGAGGAAGTTTAATCACCAAATATAATGTGTTACATCATCAAAGTCGTCGTTGTACTTCACTATCATCATCGTCTTCTTCCCCACTATCATCATCATCCACAATCGTGTACTCCTACTAGATGTATCAGTTTTCACCAATCCTGTATAGGGAATGACAAATAGTGTGTGCGAGAATAGATCTCTCTATATATACCTTTGTCATCATAAATATTTATGAGGGCCGTTGACATCTACGGGAGGCGACGTGTCCAATTATTCTTCCATGAGAATATATGAATCTTCAGACATAGTGTATGGTACCCTGGGGAAACATCCACTGATGATACCACTTTGTATACATTGACAGTTATGCGTGCTTGAGCAATGTTCACTGGATCAGTTAATATCTTTCATAAACTGACGATTATGACTAATTGCAGTCCCGCCCATACACTTACCAAGCGTTWATGTGCATATAGGTATTTCATAATGACATTCTAAAGGCTCTGGAATATACATATGGTACTTCACCCATTATTACCTAAAACCCCAAACAAATAAATATGGATCAGTTAATATCTTACATAAACTGACGATTATGACTAATTGCAGTCCGGCCCATACACTTACCAAGCGTTTATGTGCATATAGGTATTTCATAATGACATTCTAAWGGCTCTGGAATATACAYATGGCACTTCACCCATTATTACCTAAAACCCCAAACAAATAAATATGTATTTCGTGATGAGATACCACATGTTTATCTGCAAGTATTAAATTTATATTTCACTCGAGCGAAACAAATATGTCCTGCTTCACTAACTATGATTTTAATAATAAGGAGTTTAATAGTGAGTCAAAAACACTTTTGAAAATAACATTTGCCTTTTTGGGGTTGCCAAATAATATGTTTATGTGGAATTTCATCAGGTCATTCGAAAAAAATAGACACGTTATTTAAACATGAAAATAAGTATTGAAATATTTATCTGCGTATTTTATAGCCATGTTAGCTGGATCGATGCTCATGATGTTGATCACTGGATTGTCTGTTACAGAATCGATATTTCGTGACCGCTACTATATAGCTGGAGCATTACTGAGTGCGGCAAACAAATGAAAAAACTTATCGACATCGTCAAAACATGTTATTTTGAATATATTATATTAAGTTACTTACTCACGGTGCGCAGTGATAAAGTGGTGAAATTAATCAGCTCCATATGACGCTACGGCCAGTTTGACCGAAGTTGTATAAAAACACACTTCCTGCTCGTCCACCATCGCTTTTCACATTCAACTGAATAATGCTGTTTGAATGACGAAGCGCAATGCCGTATGAGCCTTTAACGGACGCTTCTATCAGTTGAGACGCCTTCGGTTTGCGTTAGGGCGAACACCGGATTATGTTAATAATAAGAAGTCCATTTGTATAGCGCCCTATATCCAATCACCAAGTGGTTGCTCATGGCACTGATGTTAACGTCTGTCTCTTAATCAAGGCACAAATGTTGTTTACTTCCATTTCTGTAATGCACGGCACAGGAGTGTCTGGCTTACGTCAACAAAACGTGTACAATTTACGTAAATGATGGTGACTGCATCGTCTCAACAACGCTGTCTGCAATACACCCAAACTGTCTGAATTGCGTGGAAATGTTTTTGGTTGTCATGCTTCCACAGAAAGGTGGAGATTTATTAAAACAAACGCATGCCTTTAAAGTTTGCCCTTAGAAGCTAAATGGAGTAGGGACTGGTTTCAAAGAAGGGTAATGCCCGTTAATTAAATACTTCGTCCTTTGTGCGTATTCTCTTTTGAAAGAGGCCGTAAGAATTAATAAGTATTGCTATCTATAATAGTTGAACATATTATGAAATCTGTCTCTCTCTCCCTCTCTCCCTCTCACGCTCTCTCACACCCATCTTTATGTGTGTGTGTCTGTGTATCTCAGAAATGTCTGTCTTCTGTCCCTTTGTTACTCTGTCTCTCTCCCCTCTCTCTCTCTCTCTCTGTCTCTCGCTCTCTCTTTCTTTCAAGGATTGTCATCTTAAAATACAAGCAGGTATTTGTCACATATACCAAAATGTGTCATTATTTGTATGCGTTTTATCGATGAATCACTACAATTCTAAAACACCTCCATCATCATCATCATCATATTTTGAAATATACCTTCGGAAAGAACGGATATAGACACAAGACAATTACGTACCTTCCGAATATTTGAATACTAGCATGCAGCTATTCTTCCGTGTCATTCTGCAACTGTGAAAAGTAAGAACCTGTGAACACGATTCCCAACGTAGGAGAAATAATTAACACCTTGATTGAACATGACGGCTATATTCAGGACAGTATGTGATAAATATGTCCAACACTTGACAAAAACACACCTGCTCATGACTCAGAAAGCGTTTCACATAGTCTGTCAGAAGGTAAACAAATTTTGCAAGTAAAAGTGATTTTAAACATGTTTCAAATTCAATCTAATAAAATGTACTCTAAACCCGATAGATATGATATGCCTGTGTTTTTAAATGTGGTTGAAAATGAAACACACTTGCTCATGGCTTATAAAATGTTAATTAAGCGAGGCACGCAGTCAGTAAGAAGGTGAAGAAAGTTTGCAAATAAATTGAATTTTAACGCGTCAAATTCAGTCTGTCGAATTGTGCTCTGAACCCCAATAAATATGATATACCTGACTGTGTTTTAATGGTGGTTGAAAATGAAATACAGAAAAAGAGATTATTCGATGGTGATGAAGTTTGATATGGAAATCAGTTCCCTATTTTGACTTGTACCATGCGTTCCCGAATTACTTCAACTGAACAATTGACTAAACTTTGTTTTTTCGCGAACACCTGGGGTGAACACTGTTTGATTTTGAATCATAAACACACGCTGTGTCATCGTATCTCATGATGCCAATCACTGGATAGTCTGGTAAAGGATTATTTACAGAAAGCCGTCATACAGCTGTAATATTGTTGGCTGAGGCGTTAAACAAACAAACAAAGAAATAAACAAACACATGCTCATAATTGTAATTGTACAATCGACACTGCTTCTAACAAATATTTCTAATGCATGTTGAAAATATTTTTTTCAATTTTATCTAAATCGAAATTATCACTCGAATGTGTCAAATCCGGAAATGGAATCAACTCGACCGTTCCTGGTTGTAATCCTACTACAGATTCCAGCTATGTCTCTGTCAAGTAACTAATGCATTGTCCTTCGGTATGATGGAAACGACGAAATGGAGAAAGCGTAGGCATTGTGTGCAAGTAATGATGTTGATATATGAAATTACCTGCTGTTGGAACCTTCCTTTTTTGTTAGCACGATAATCATCATGTATTGTATTACAGGGGAGCTTCTCGGATGTCTTTATAAGCCATTGGATAATGATGTACTTGTATTACAAGGCTTTTAATGTAAGTATAATGTGTATCATGCCGCTTTAACAATGCCAAACCGGGAGTGAATGAGACACAAAGAAACTCATTTGATATTATTTGTGTTTTCCAAATTCCATGGGCTAATGTGTGTAAAAACCACACAGTTATTTCTTTTTGCTGTGAAATTATAGAAATATGGATAAACTTATGCTACGTTTCTTTCAGAGTCAGTATAGACCCGTGAAGATCCGGGTTAGAATTGATCGTCAGTAATCCATGCTCGTCGTAAGAGGCGACTAACGGGGTCAGGCTCGCTGATGTAGCTGACACATGTCATCGTATCCCAATTGCGTAGATCGATGCTCATGCTGTTGGTCACTGGATTGTCTGGTCCAGACTCGAATATTTACAGACTGCTGCCGTATAGTTGGGATTTTTCTGAGTGCGGCAACAACAAACAAACAAACTACCACAACAACTACTACTACCAGTGCTGCTACAAGAACAACTACTACTACGACTTATACTACCACTACCAGTCTACTACTACTACTACTACTACTTCTACTACTACTACTACTACTACTGCTGCTGCTGCTGCTGCTGCTGCTACAACAACAACTACTACTACCACTACCAATGCTCTGCTTCTACTACTACTACTACTACTTCTGACACTACTACCGCTGCCTCTACTACCACTGCCGCTGTAGTTATACTGCTACT
>VKKT01005767.1:24887-37613 GCA_008038995.1 Haliotis laevigata | reverse complement strand
GTCGTCATATGAGCGAAATATTCTCAAGCACGATGTTAAATCAAATTTCACCTCACCTCACCCCATATGGCTAACTGTACATATTTTCAGTAAAACAATCAGACTGAGAAGTAAAGATTCTGTTGCCCATCAGTGTTCATTTGCAATAAATGGAGATGAGCATATGATTGGTAAACATAGTGGAAAAATATTTAGTGAACATCTTAGTTTTATACTGAGGAATGCCTATCCCTAGATGTTAGATGTCTGTGACATGCCAGCTATGGTATATGTACCTTAGTCCGTACCGTGACTATTGTCATCACTGTTTGTATTATCATAGTCACTGCTCTTGATTTATGTTATCTTTGAATGTGTACCGTCACAGCGCAACCTCTGTCGTGATTTGTATTGATTTGTGAATTTAATCAATTTTAGAATACAATGGTTACTTATATCACATTTCATTGTTGAAGGTTGTTTTCACACCTAGGTCTTTCACATCTGATTTCAGGTCAACGTTTTAGTCTCAGCTTGGGAATCAAGAATTTTTATTCTCATCGAAACTAACGGAAGTAAGCGACTGAATTACTTTTACTGAGTTCATATTTTAAAGCAAATGCACAGTCGCAGTTGAAGTTCAACCATTTGTTACACGCAATTCCGCTTATATAAGGAACCGAAAACACATAAGTGCTTTAGATATATTATTTACAGATAGATGGGTTGCAGTATCCTACGATAGTGGATCATTAACGATGATAATGCTACATCTTTAAGCTTATCATCACTGGATAGATACACAAGCATTAATATTTGAAATGCATTATATAGTATTAATCTTTGACTGAGCAGCATGCCTTATTGATTCAATAAGTAGACCTTATAGCATTAGTCCCCAAACGATGTTATGTAGCAGTTCAAGCACCGTTCCTGTGTAAACGAACACCGTCCTCTCTTCAAGGCCAGCCATAGGTCTTCTTAACCGAAATGTATATATCATTTCATATAGACACAAATATAACTGATCACAGCAATTTTTGGAAAAAATACAATATTAATAATTATTGTAGGATTAGTAAGATTTAATTACGACGTACTTCTTTCTGTAAATTAATTGTGTGAGTAGAGGTGCTATTTTTAAACAGAGAAAGTCGAACAACAAAATTATATTTGTCGGTCGCCTTCAAATTGAAAGCATGAATTACAGAGATACCGTCATAAAGTAGTCTAAAGACCACGCAATTTGCATACGGATATATATTCAGATGGGACGTATATTCCAGATAGTGAGATGTTTGTCTGGCCGTTTTTATGACGCAATATATATGCTTTAACTCATCAGCAGAGAATCCAAGATTGTGTAAAGGTGATCACCATCTTTGTGTTCAAGTATATAAAAACAATTTAATACATGCTTTGGTCTCTGTCAAACAGGATGTGACTATTATGTCTTCAAACACCAGCTGAGCAAATAAGCCATCCATTTTCAGTTGAATTTGAAACCTGCGTCATTTCTAAAAGTGGCCAGGCTCCAAAACATTTAAAAACACCATGGATTGGTTGAAATCCCACACTTCTGAGATTTCCTAGTGACTCCCAAAGAGGCTGAGCGTATTGATTGGCTACAGGAAAACATCTTGGACAGCAACACAAAGCAAACGGAATCATTGATTTGTTCATTGCAAAATATGTTGTTTATTCTTTAGTTCAGTAATAACCGAATGGAGACAGAAACAAAGCGATAAAATATTTCCAATCATGACAAGTCCACTGTATAATGATATTCTTCTATATCATGAGCAGGTATTTATGGATCACTTCCAAATGGTTATGATGCCAAGACGTCGATAAAAGCATATCCTGCCCTACTGGTGGCACCTCGTCACAAACGCATGCACATTCCACCTGAAACAACGTGGAAACATAATTATGATGCCCATCAAGACAGGGAGTTCATTTTTGTTACAGATGCGTCATATTTGAAATGTCCTCCACCTATCAACTTTTATTATGTTTAAGCCTCACTATGGTTTCCAATCTGTATCCCTGATCAAACAGCTACTGAGCAAATGTCGTTTGTTTGATCATATCATTAACATTGCGAAGGCTGCATTTTGTGGAATATTGTTCCAAGGGACAATGTCCTGTCTTAGTCCTGAACAGAGGGGGCGGAGGGGTAGCCTAGTGGTAAGAGCGTTCGCTCGTCACGCCGAAGGCCCGGGTTCGATTCCCCGCATGGGTACAATGTGTGAAGCCCATTTCTGGTGTTCCCCGCCGTGATATTGCTGGAACATTGCTAAAAGCGGCGTAAAACCGAACTCACTCACTGAACAGAGCTTTTTATCACCTTTCTGTCTTTACATAGAGAGAGAAAAAAGACAAAGAGATAGAGGTACTGATATTTCCTTCTACATGGAGTGGGTGGTTGTGATTGTAAAGTCACTGTTATATATGTCTATCTGTGTTATATTTCATCTACCCCGCGCTTATATGGGGTTAATCTCCTACATCCAACCATGTTCCATAAATCATCCTTCTTGGCTGAAAACAGTCAATATTGCAACTGAGAAAAATGGAGAGACGGATAGAAATAGAATGTATCTATAAAGTTTCCAATAATGGGCCCACGAGTCCATTGTATAATTATATTACATATTACTATAAATGGAGTGCCGAGTAATAATGATTCAAATGGAAGAGCTTGGTGTTCATTTTCATGCCAAGAAAAGGTATTTGCAGAACAATATTGGAAATAACTTCTGTGATGAAAGAAGACATTTGAATTGATGAAACGTAGGCTGTACATACAGTATTTGGGGAGAATGTCTTTTCACAGGTCACAATAAAATACCATCACATTGTCCACCCAAGCGGTCCACTGGGGATGCTGAAGGCATTTGGTAGGTAATAACGATAAACACATTGTAATCGATCTTCGAATCATGCGGGATGACAAAGTGTATCCTCTCTTCTTTTCAGCAATGTAGCATGACCTGGCTCAAGGCACACTAAGATGATGTCATGTTTATCTGACGGTCTTCTAAATCTCAGTCATCAAGAAAGATTCATGATGACTTTGGTTGGCCTTCACCCATATTCGCCAAACAAGCCTAAATGTCGGTAGAATATATACAATCAGTCATACGATTTACATTATACAATATGCCGGTTGCAACACGAAATCGGGTCAGGCAGTGAAAGCATAGGAGTGTTGACTGAAACGCACAGCCTCTTGACTAAATTAAACATTACTTTATTAGTTTTGTTGGCCAGACACGATCAATCACGCGTTTGCCTCCATTGTCATCTTTATTGCAGCAGAGATGTAGGTCATCGACCCGTACAGCTTGTGTTACAGTACAGCCAGCTTACCAATGTGAGTGACACAGTTACACTTTTGTTTGCAAGAACTTTAAAGACTGCGAAATGTCTAGGAACCTCAGTGGTATGAAAGACTGTGATATCACTGCGTAAGGTGGGATGTGCATATGATATATTTTTTCTTGTGAAGATAAATTTGATGCAGATACGCATATGCCTCACAAACAAGCTTAGGAAGATATTCATT
The DNA here is from genome assembly GCA_008038995.1 of Haliotis laevigata. Lineage (NCBI taxonomy): Eukaryota > Metazoa > Mollusca > Gastropoda > Lepetellida > Haliotidae > Haliotis > Haliotis laevigata. The sequence goes on along the minus strand of VKKT01005767.1, from coordinate 34,063 downwards.
TTCCACATTTCCATAGTTAGAAACTGCGCAGCATTTTCCTCTCTCGCTTTATATATTATATTTACTTTGTCTGTGTTTAATATAATTAGTGGGAACTACACCCAAACTAAATATACATTAAATAAGGCCCAACATTCAACGTAATTATAGAGAGTGAACGGCAATCAATATTTTATATCTTGATTTTACACTCTGCAATATTCCAGCTGTATAATTCAAACGTGATCAACGACACCGTATTTATTATTATTAAAATAAATGCGCGTCGCATCCTGTTATGACTTTAAGACATTTTAAAATAAAAATGTTAGAAGAGTTTTCTTTTTTTATAGAAATGAATGAGGTATATTAAAAACGCAGGCAGCACAATCAACATATGTATAGCAGTGCGGTAAGATATCTTCATGTATCTATTCACTTCAGTTTTTGTAAAAAAACACAGCTTTAAATGTTATTTAAACTGGACAAAGTATATTAACAGACATTTGATGCTTTGTGAGACTCTCTTGCCAGCAACTGAGTTAACCATACTGATATTTGGATGAAACAGCACAATCTGCTTCCACTGTGTCCTGAGCGAGTCAGTTATATGTCCTGTATATACAGCATGTGTCATTTTTGTGTCCTCTTGACATCCGTGACTTGTAATTTGGTAACGATCGAACTCTATCGTATGTGAGCGTGTATGTGTGCATGCTTTGATGTGTGTATGTGTATAAAATGTTCTGGTTGTTAATTAGGACATATAGTACAAGGTTCTACGTGGGGTGACAAGAAGTCTACTGAAAGTGGAACACATGATAATACTCAGGAATAATTTCTAGAAATACTAATCCAAAAGTAGGACCACATAAGTGGTGATTGATGGTGATTTTAACTGGCACTGAGGTGCATTACAATTTACAAGATATTTCATTTCAACTTGATATATTGGAGCATCTGGAAATGAGAAAATATTATAATTAATAGAAAATGCAAATCAACGCATACTCAAATCAAGTATTGTTTGTCCATTTAAACATTTTGAATCTCGAACCATCCACAAATTAATATGCTTGAGTTGTAAACAAAAATGTAAATGTTTACATTAGATGGTATATTTTAAAAGCTGTTTTCATGAAATAATCCTTGTCATTCAATACTTTACTTTCTAAGTCTGAACGTTCGTGGTACCTGAACTGATAAGGCGAATGCGAAATCTGGCTCATTTTAACAGTTATAACAATAAATTTGCTTTGAAAAGTTGTGACTTGAGCTCTCTCTGATGCATTCAAACTCTAACAGAAAAAACGAAATATGTATCATTGAATCAGTTTCCCAACTGCTTCTATATAAATGCTGATACTTTGTTATGTAAACATACCTCCAAATGACGATAGGGTGAGAAACAAGCATCAGACCTTAAGCTCAATAACCGAGGATATTTGTAAAAGTGCTCAGACTCCCTAAAGCAACGAATCAACTTTCCTGTCCTCTTCAAATATTCCCGGGCGACTCCAGTTAAAAATATGCCTTGATTGGTTGCAATTCGACACTTCTAAGATTTCCTAGAGGCTTATATCAACTCCCAACGTGGTTTAACGTATTGGCTGGTTTGCGAAAACATGGTGGCTAATCACCACAAGCCAACCAAAGCAAAGAAAAATCATTGATTGGTCGACTGCAAAATGTTTTGTTTATTCCCATACTTCTAGTATAACCGCAGGGAAACACGTAAGAAATTAGCGTGCTACTGATTGCAGTAGAGATCGCTTTGTAACTCTTCATATGAAGACCTATACTGACTGTTTTGTCTGTAACTCAATACACCGACACATATACCGACTGCTTTGGGAGGGAGGAGACGGGAGAGTGTATCGGAGACATCACGACAACAGCTTTGACTTGTTAACGTCACAAAAAGCATACAAGTCGCATTTGTTGACATAGGAATTGACTCCGATTTTCTTCTTTGAAACGTATTCTTTTTCATTTTCTGTTTCTTCGTATCTTTAAAAAGTTTGCGATCCGTCATTATATTGTGAATGAGGATCCACTTTTTTCTTATTCATATTTGGATTAGATTATTATTACTTTTTTTATATTTCCAGTGCCAAAGAAACTAGCCTTGCAGAAAAAATCCTCATTGAACTAACGTTAACATACGATTCCGACTGTTCTTAAATTGTATGTATAGTTTGACGTTGGAGGAACGGAAGATTGCACATGTATCAGATGTTTCATAAACATGGTATTGTGCTGATTGTCAGAGGGATTTCGAGTCCCAGAATATCCTTTACCAGGTATCATGATTGTCATAGGGGTGCGTTCTGGCTGGAAGAGGTGATTAAAGCCTTCATTCGTAATTCCTAGACCCGGCTTCGAATCCCATCTTTCTTGAAGGTACAAAGTTAGAAGTACATTGCGTGTGTCCCTGGTATTGCTGGAATTTGATAAAAATTGCAAAAATCTCACTTAGTTCAAGAGATAAGAGCCACTTCTAATATTCACCTTACTCATGAAGAAGATGTGATTCTGAGATGCAAACCTTTACACATTTTTTCACAAATTGTTACCAATATAACGTTTAATGTTGAAGGAACGCACTTCGTAGCCAAGGTCGTATATCATTACAGCTTTGATGAAGTCACCACCACGGGTAGTGTGCCATGACGGCCATGGTTGGAATGAATCTGAACCAGGAACGTGTGACCTTGACCTGTGTGGTAGAGAGTTGCATGACTGAAGCACAAACAGCAAGGCCATAAGGGGTCTTACCGCACTGCGCCTGACAAGCAATGCACGTTGACGCCAAATCCACATTACAAATGCACTCGAGACCACCTGCCTATCTGACACGAAAGAAAGATTGAACGGATTCATTAATCACGTAACATGGTCATGTACTACAAGAAGCTTGGCATCTCACATGTTTCTGTGAAAGTTCAAGGTTGTACGCTCACGTGGCAGAATCACATTCCTACTTCTACATTTCTGTTTCTAGGATTTAGGGCTTCCACAATTCATGGCACCAACGTCTTCATCAATTACACCGGTTAACATGTTTAGATCACATTTTAATTCCACTAGTGTAGGAAGATAATTACAAGACGTGTTCGTTTGCAAGTTGAAGGTCATCAGTCGTTGATGCATGTGACCTTCAAACTAGTGATAATATCAGTGTGAACTTGACACTCAAAGAGCCTAAAACGGCATTGTTAATGCGTGGATATAAAGTATTTTGGGACCTGGATTCACTCTCGACATTATCAGTATTACTAGATGATGAGAATATATGTGTGACAAGTTTGAATTTCTTACATGTTCGGTAGACAATATCATTTTTTAAGCCACAAAAGACAATATAATTTTTTAAGCCACAAACATGCAGCCACATTATATAAAAAAACATTGCCTAAACATAACAGCACAGTTAAAACACCAATTATTTACAGTTTGAATAATTCCAATAACGTCATGAATTAAACATGTGTACTGGTTAGGGTCAAGGCGAGTGATTATCTGTTTCAAGTTTCCAACAAAAAGACTCCAAATATTCAGAAGCATCGGAGTCATTTAACCGATATTTATTACTGAGACACAGCAAGGAATAATATAACTGTTGTTTCACTGTCTGGGGAATGAAATGGTGTGATATATCTTTCTTGTAGTGAGTGAGTGGGGTTTTACGCCGCTTTTAGCAATATTCCAGCAATATCACGGTGGGGGACACCAGAAATAGGCTTCACACGTTGTACTCATGTGGGGAATAGAACCCGGGTCTTCGGCGTGCCGAGCGAACGCATTAACCACTAGGCTACCCCACCACCCCTCTCTTTCTTGTAAGCCAATCTTAGTAAACTAAAATGAAATTAGAAGTTAATCGGAAGACTTAGCCAGTCATGACAAAGGACACAGAAATTATTATTCACCATCAAAAACACCCCCTTTGTGGTAATGGTACATTTGAATGATTGAAACGTGATTTGAAGAACATACGCGTGTCATCCATGCCCGCTGAACTCAGACACTGGTCTATCAAATATCGACCAATGTAATATTTTTGTTTCAAGTGTTCACGTAAGTAACCTAGATCTACTTCCACATGAGTGATATATTCAGTCAAGGCTACAGACCAGGCACAGCGAGAGGTGCCGAAACTGCACGATCGATAAGTACGCTCACTTGAATGTTCAGTTTGTGGATGACGTGGAATGATATCGACATGTATGATGTACACTTGACTGATTGAAATGTGTCCCACTTTCGACTTGAAGGACGTTCTATTCTCAGATTTGCATAAACCGACACTACATCTACCATCTACATGGGTACGATACCTCTTCGATGTGTTACAGTTTTACATTACAATTCCTAACGTTATTCTGAAAATATTGACATACCGAATCAATGAGATGCCTTGGAACTTTAGGATAATATGCAAAAAAGACATTGTTTAAATACATCGTTAGTACAAGACGTCTTGGGATGTAATTTTGAAAACAAATAGATAAAAAGAGAAAAAAATGATATATCTATTTTCTGATTCTCTGCCTCAATATGCAAGTAACAATTATGCTCAAATTAATATGGTTTATATACACATGATAACACAGCTTCGATATATAGACACATTTCCACCTACATGATCCATCAAACTGCCAAGTAATAAACTGGAATAATCACACTAAATAAAGCTAATTCTACTTTACGGGGGATTTTGTATTTTACATCATTTCATTCCATCATTGGGCCAACGGTTCATTACACCAGAGATCCGTCTTATCACGACAGGTGCATTATAGCCAAACCCTGGCAAATAGCAAGCATAATCGATGAAAAACATCGCAATTGATTGAAATTATTCTCAAAGTAGGTCGCTGGAATAACGTCAAACGCTGTTGGAGAAAAGCAGTAAACAAACTGTTATTGAAGCACGACTAAGGGTATTAAATTGTGTGAACTCTGACAAATGGTCATGAAGCGTGGAGCTGACGAAAGTGGGACAAAGCAAAACCAACTGTAATTAAATTTTGGCTTAGCAGTTTACTGGCCACAGCCTCACTGGAAATATCAGTGTGTAATATACACATATGTGTAGCCTTGATCGAAGACTGTACTGAAAGCTGAGATGTATAGTAATTCTATCTTTTGAAGAGGCAAGTCTAAATAAGCGGACCTCAGTCTCATGTCTATTATTTTTTAGAAATTATCATTTAAACAATAAGGTTTTATGTAAGAAACTTGTGCAAGTCTAACATATGTGGCACGAGTACGTTTACTTGCATGCAGTATGTCGGAAAGATTGTGTCACAAAATAGCGTCAAACTTAAGAACCTCTGGTGCAGACCTTTTGGTTGGAATGTTTCTTCTTCAGATAGCGTCAGAATTAACCTTGCAAATAATAATAACTTAAATTGGCAGGTCGGGAATCACCAGAAAGACATTTAATGTATCTCTCGAAGAACACAAATGGACTCCGTTAAATATATTTGTTGTTCGTAACAATGTTTCCCATCAAGTCACGGACACAGATGCAACGGTTTTGCCTGATTAAAACCGAGTATGGTTTAATCTCAATATATATCAATAGCACAGTCATAACATGTGTGGTTACACTGTTAGGAGGTTTGGCGTTCTGAATACCAACTGTTTGTGGAATCTTCAGTGGCCCTACTCTGCATAATGAAATATGGGTTGACGAACTTGAAAGGTATTCACATGCAGTGTGTGATTCTGATAACAGTAAATCAAAGCATCGTTTATGCAGCGGTTGTTTTTAATTTTGTGCTTGAGCGTCACCCGCTGACTGATGATGGAGGGGAATATAGGATTGAAAGAATTAACAAGCGACGATGAAGTCGCAAATAACAGAGTGGATGGCGACGCCATGTGTATTCTTAGATGGATGAGTTAGCGTGGGCATACTGAACGCGTTAAAGGGGATGGTGAATGTGCATTAATGGCGTCAAAAACTATTTCACAAGGTCTCCTTCTCAAACATAAGTTTGTTAAAATCAGATGTTTTAGTTAGGTTTGTGAAGTACATCTCTCTCGGTCACGATCTGATTTTGACTTCAGAGATGCGATTATGGCAAGGGAGTGTTAGGCAGGCAGTTAGATATCTACCAGATACAGTCTTGAATAGGTTGCTGTAGATATATTTACAGATGCATCTCGAAATCAAACTACGGTTTAAATATTATCATACTCGTGAAAGCTATTTTACTTGTCAAAAAGGTTACTATTCCATTCTTAAATTCACAATATCGAATTCAAAGCTTCCCATTGGCAAAGGCCGCAAGGAACATTGCGCAAGGAAGAACTGAACTTAAGTGAACTCCATTATGTGTTGAATTATTTCTCCTTTTATCAGGATTGCATAGTCCAATGCCTTATCAAATTATTCAAAACGTTTTATGGTAGATTTTTCCAAAATTGACACATCTGCGACCAAAATGATATCAGATTCAATCGCATTTTTTACTACTGTTTTTGCCAAATAATCATTTATCAGAACAATCAGTCATTTGCAAAGAATAAAATATATATGTTATACTACATGTACTGTATGTGATGGAAAATGTACAACTGCATTTTGTCTCTATCCTAATGATAGAGCTGATTATGATTACTTGCAACATCGAATTCAGTCGGAGAAGAACAATGGAATAAAACCGTCACTAACATTCTCCACACAAGGCACTAAACACTAAACTAAGTTTATCCAAAGATCAGGAAACCTGACAGTCACCGTTTTATGTATATTTTGAGGACCTCCGTGATTTTAGGCTACTCTTGGATTAACACACGGTCAGTCTGGCCAAGTAATGACCAATGACTAATTCAATTTAAGACATCGGAAGTAATCTCGCCTACTTTTGAATGACCACGTCCTGTTAAACTTGATTTGTCTCTATGGGTCTTCCTCTAATGTTGTACTCAGATTGGCCTTTGTAGAATATTTGTGGGTTGTGGTTATACAACGATAACTGATTATGGAATCAATGCTTATGTTTGCTAATGCGCTTACCGTAAACAATTTTACCGTCTCGAAAGTAGGTTATGATTTCATTTATGGCATTATCTTTGAGGTTCATGGCGGGCTGCGTGTGAAACGTCTAAAGCTTCGTTACTTTGGAATTTGTTACAGTATTAAGCTTTCCCGCCGTTACAAATTCGCTCAGTATTGTTTTTTAAAACGATTCTTTCCTTCTATAGTTGTATCATAAGCATTGTATCACCAGCATCACCTTAGTAAGCTGGGTCAGATGATTGGATTTTTAAGGTTAGAAAAGCCGAAAAGATACCCACCATAGCTCTTCGTTTTGCTTTGTCAGAGAGATAGGCTAAACCTTTTCAACAACACTTTGTGACTAGTGATCCCAACGTTCCAGAATAACGCGGTATATGCCGTTAAAGAAGGCAGGGCTTAGACATTTTCGATGGTATGGTGCTGAAATAGATACATACATGCTCGAAGTTAATGTCAGATTTGAGCCTACGAAAAGTTAAGGTTCTTCTGTACAGCAATATGAAACGCTAAGATACCTGATCCAAAATGATCCAAAATGTTAATATTTGCTGATGTTCTTTAAGGGAGTTCAGGAGTTTTCAAGCTACCTTAATCTCTCTCACTTCAATTACTATCTTCAGAAATCAGTCACATTCCAAGCGCTGTCAGTTATACCTTAAGGTTTGATTCAAGCATTCGGTTAGGCAATCTATTCAAGTCATTCATTTATCATTAAATGACGTAGGGCTTTGGACCTTTTCCACGTCAATGAAACACACGAGACTTGGAATTGTGCTGACAAACCAACCAACATACTCGGAGTTGATTTGAACCTACGATCAGCTTAAACGGAAAAGGGCTGTTCTTCTCTACAGTAATATGGAACGCTTAAATACCTGAGCCAAAGTACTGATATTTGTTGATGTTCTTTAAAGGAGTTCATGAATTTTAAGCTAACTTAATCTCTCTCTAAAATTACTATCTTCAGAAATCGGTCACATTCCATTGTTTCCCCTGTGCTTCTATTTATTCCATAAGGTTTGATGAAAGCATTCGGTTAAGCAACCTATTCAATTTCTGTTCATAACAGTGTGAAAATCAATATCCAATTTTGGATAACAAATGGTAAAGAGATCGTTCGTCTCCAATACCAGCTTTCAGCGTGATCCTTTATTATTAATGAGATTTCTTTGTTCAATTACTGGTATATAAACGGTTATTTTTTCAATAAATAGGCATTTATACTTTACAAACTCAGAAAAGAGTAACATAAAATGCATCGAGGAAGAAGCCCTCGTAACAGCTAAGCAAATAAATATCTCTCGATCAATGATTACTGGTGTAATTTATGACTTTGACTTCCGTATTGACATTGTAACTTAACAATTCGACACACGACAGTTTCTGAAAACATGGAGTGGTGAGCTTTTAAGAGGGATGAATTAGAGAATGAACATTCGTCAAACCGGACGCTGCATAATCAACACCGATGGCTACATTTTTATTGGGGTCTTCATTGTTTCAGTACAAGAAACCACTGGGGCGTGATAATCCCCTTTGATCCCTTATTTTGCTCCCTGTGAAATAGTATCCGGGACCAAATTTGATAAATTTTCAACTACTTTTGACTCAACGTTTATATTTATGTATTGATTATATAGAATGTATATAACATTCAGGCCCTGTAAACAAAGGACTGACCGCTGCGTCCATTGGGAATGAAACGAGTGTTTATTTGAACGTTTGCCATAGTGCAATGGAGAAACAAGGAAATCTCCATACTTTATAACATACTTGTCGTTGGCATAGTTCAACTAAATAAAAAATTCAATCTGTAGCAAATGATATGAATATAGGTCACTCAGATCAAATATAATTGTAAGCAAGTCGTATGATTATCAGTTTATCTTGTAAAATATGTTCACCAGTGGTCATGGGATTGCTCTGACTGGCCCTGATTGGAGTGCTGGGTGAAATTATGTCACAGCCAAAGCAGGGGTAACAAAATCATCGTGCACAATCACTGACCTGTAACTGTTAATCACTTTTAATTCCCCACAAAACTTTGTCAGCCGTTGTCACTCTTAGCGAAAACACAAAAAGCCTTTGTAAATTGATACAGAGTGACACTGGTTGTCTTTGTTGGTGGTCTGATAACAAAGTGTAATACATTATCCATCAT